>PVLA01006880.1:0-14465 GCA_004027455.1 Hydrochoerus hydrochaeris | reverse complement strand
CTTCTGCTGGTCTGGTTCCCCTTGTTGAATAAAGGTCACTAGACGCAGTCCACTCAAACCCACGAAACCTCTGGAGCCCAGTCCAGTGAGCCAAGGGGGCTGGGCAGGCAGCCAGCCGACGGGATCAAGGGTCCCAAATCCTTCTGGGTCTGCCCTGGCGAGCCGCTACCAAACTTCTTTTATATATTTATTTTCCATTGTATTTCTTCATTTGAGAAGTGCATATTCATCTCAGGTGCCCATTTTTGGATTGGGTATTTGAATTTGGGAGGCGTAATTTTTTTCAGTTCAAAAGGAAGTTCTTTCTGAACTCTTCCTACTCTTCTTTCTCTTGTTCTTTTTACTCCTCCAAGGCAAGCCACAGAAACTACAATTCCTCTTTACAAGGTGAGTTATAGAGATTAGAACCCTCAAAGCTAGCCATAAAACCCAGACATATTATTCTAACCTTCTCTCACCTTTCTGTGTAACAGGTGGCCATAAAGAAATTCTCTGATGTATCCTGTCTCAAAGTAGATCACAAGTCCGTTTTTCTAGAAGGGGTCCTTCTCTATATGCAGGAAGGAAAGCCACAGAAAGAAGCCCAAAAAAAATCCAAACACATAGACACTTTAAGCCTCCACATTTCACAGATACACAGACACACACATACACACACAGGTCCATTACTATTAGAGCATACGCTATTTGTCCAATCATAATTCTACATAGCTAAATATTCTTCAATGAATCTAAGCACAAAAATAGAGAGTTTTCTCTGGATTTTTGGGTCTTTATTTCTGAAGCCCCTTGTGACACTTTCATTTAAATTTGTTATGCTATTTTTCCTGTTACTGTCTTTCTCAGTTTTATTTCAGACCTAGCCAGAAATCATAAAAGGATGAAGGAAATCTAATGTTAGGATTTAGATCTAAAATATTCTTCCAAAGTCTCATGTATTCATAGGTAGGGTTTTTGAAAGATGACTGAACAATGAGTGTGCTATACTAATCAATGCATTAATCCATTGATGATTTCATAGCTGAATGTGCTATCAGAAGGTGGGCCTGGTTATAAAAGGCAAATCACTAGGGGTGTGACCTGGAAAGAAGTGTTAGAGGTGATTAAAAACTACAGTAAATGTTTACATTTTTAAAATTCATTATTGTAAAAGACACACTGCCATTAATCATCCTCCAAATACTCCCCCTTTCCTCAAAGGTTCTTATCCCATTGTTCTTTTCACCTTCCGAAGGAGTTCCTGGAAGTCCTCTTTCCTGAGTCACTTTAGGAAGTATGATCACTTTAGGAAGTATGATCACTTCATGGAAGTATTACCATGTATGGGTGAATGCTGCTGTTAGATTATAACCAATGAAAAGACAGGCTCATAAAAGCATCATGGTGTGTCCTTAGTCATCTTATTCACCAGATATGGCACTATGCAATCTTCCCAAAGTCAAATGAACCATGAAACGTAAATGTCTTGAGTCAAGTCAAGACATTTAAGCAGCAAAGACAGTGCAACTGAAGACAAAGGTCATATTCTTGTCCCCAGCTGCTCCTCTCTCCCTGCCTCCTGGCTGCCATATAGGCAGTTTTCCTCTGGTATGTCCATCCACAATTCCATCTCCACCTCAGAGCCAGCCAACTATGCATAGACTGAAACATCTAAAATTGAGTTAAAATTAACCTATCTTCCTTTAAATTGTGGGTGTCAGAACTTCGTCCCAGCCATAAGAAAGTGACTGCTATATCCACAATATGTTTGGTACTTGTATACCAAATCAGACAGCATGACTTCAGACAGAGACACACAACTACCAGTTTTCAGACTTTCTACTTCATTCTTTCATGTGGCCTAGCTTACAGGCCTTGCAATTAGGCACCATGAAATATTAGTGTTTCATTTCAATACATTCAACATTTTGCTGGGGGTAGCACACACTTGTAATACTAGTACTGTGCGTAGTTGAGGCAGGAGGATTAAAGCTCAAGCCCAGTCTGAGCAATTTACCAATTTAGCAAAACCCTGTTTTAAAGTTAAAAAAAATTTTTTTTAAAGGGCTGGGGATGTACCTCAATGTGAAGGCCCTGGGTTCAGTCTCCAGTACCACAAACAAACAAATAAATACATAAAAAATTTTGCTTTGGCCAACCATAGTCTTAACTAATGTATGAGTAGGCCCCCCAAAAAGTCAAAGTATAAGAAGCTATGCAGTGTAATTTGAAAGAACCATAGCTCATAGTCTTCAGAAAACAGAGACAAAAACCTGTACCCTCCTCCATGATACCTTTGTGGCTTTAGCTTTGTGGTTTTTACTATCTTTAAAATTCCCTTTCTTAAACACAACTCTATTTTTACCTGCTAGTTGAATACTCCAATATAATTGTATCAGCAGAACACATCAGCATAAATTTGTCAACAAGATAATGCAATGCAATTTTATGTTCTACCCTAAAGAAATAGGACAGTGAAAAGATACAAAGTAACAAAGGAAATTGGAAGAGAATAGAATGTAAAACAACCTTTATAAGGAAATAGTTAGGTGGCAATGTGAAAGGAGGAGGTTTAGCAGGGAGAGAACAGTACAAGTTACCCATGAGTCAAGAAGGTACTCAAATGGTTAGATTCAAAACATGGAGATGACAGGAACTGATTTTCCCCACATTTCAGCCTGAGGATCAACAGAGAAAGTAAAATATGCTGCACAACTCAAGCCTATCTGAAAAGCTCAGAATAGAAAATACACTCTCCCAACATGAATCTCATGTCTCAATAGAATGTGTAAACCATCTTCTATTTTCAACATTGAGAAGTGAACAGTTTTACAAATCTTTTTATTTTCCAAAGATTACAAAGCTATACTTTATGAATATTCATTGAAGTCCTTAAGTCTTTTATTTGCCTTTTAAAATTCTTAATAGTATGCAACACAACTGGTTTTCCAGAAAAGGTTATCTTTAATATAGTATCTTTATGGAATAGGTCATTATGTCATGAACTTCTAGCATTTGGATACTCAATTCACATCTAAAAACGAAATGTCATTAGAGGCTGTTTGATTAGTGATGCAGAAAAGCAAAATCCTAACATAACAGAAAACTAATCCAGGTTAAAATGCTAGAGCTAAAGTCATCAGAAATAAAAATATAGTTAGCTAGAAAAGTCTCCAGGACAATAGAAAAGACCTGAAAGTGGGGGTAGGTGATGCATGCTTAACATAAATTAGAAAGATATTTAGTCATTAACATAAATTGGGAAGATATTGTGTCAAATGCAAAGTATTCTGCACAACAGATAACTAAAGTACTCATTGATCCCCTAGAAACAACAGGGAGCAGAGAAGGTCAGGACAAGGGAGCAACCACCCAAACAGGATTATCTGGAAATCTAAATGCTTGTTGCTAATTATAAATTATCCAGTAATACTGTGAAATGATCAAATAGGTTAATACAGGATTTGAATTAATCTTCCTTGGTTTAAATTTTTCCTGTAATCCATTGAAATTTAGAATCAGTGGTGTGTGATTCTGTATAACATGAGAAAGAACACTGGAAACATTAACAAAATATTGCAATCCCCCCCCCCGCCTTTTGCTTCAATGTAAACAATGCCTCATTTCTGACCTTTATTAGTGATTTTTAAAGAACAACTCATATGAAGCCTGAGAATATCTTTGAATCTGTAGAGGGCAATAACTGTGCTAAAGGCATTTTTAAATCTTTAAGGTTTAAAAAAAATCTTTAAGGTTTAATAAGTAATGTACAGTTGATTGATAAATGAATGACACAAATTAATATCACAAACCTGTCTTCAAAAAGGGCATTTCCTGCAGCTAATGAAAGCTCCAAATACAACCATATACTAACCCATACTAATCATACCCATACTAAGAAACACAAAGAGCAGCCAACCATATATGTATATATAAAATTTATTTACATCAACTATCATATCTAATTTCCAGGCCTTTACCATAGATGATTTTCTCCTAGATGTCCCTATCATTTTTTTTTTTTTTTTTTGGCTGGTTAGTACAGCGACATTTCTTTAGTTAAACAGCAACTATCCTCTATACAAATAAAGATAGACTTGTTAGGTCACTTTTTTTTTTAATCTGTGGAGGTTATAAATCTCAAGCAGTGAAGAAATAAAGTTTGGAAAACTGAAGGCCAAAGGAGAGAACAGGAGTAAATTCTGCTGGTCTAGATGGTAGTTTCACAGACGTTTACTTACTGGTAAATCATTGAATTATATATCCTGCATTGTATGCCTTTGTTTTTTTAGATTACATTTTGACCAAAAGTATGTGTTTATGAGAATGCATGCTGAATTGGTGGTGAGTATCCTCAGGTACATAAAAAGCAAAACTGCAACCCTGAAATAAGAATACATGAATTGAAAAAATAAAAAACTTCAGAGAACAAAAAATAACTTTCAGAAATTTTAAAATATAAAAAAAGAATTCATTAAGAATTCACTAGTAGGACAATAAGATGAAACTATAGAAGTCTTCAATAAAATGAAATGAAAAGGAAAATAATTTGAAAATAAAAGAGAGAAACAAAAATTTAAGCACCAGCCCAAGAGGGCTAATATCTATATAATAATAATTTCAACAAAAGAGAAACCAGAAACAAAATCATCACATAAGTGATTCAAGAAATTTCCAAAGAATGTTAATTTCCAGAGCAACAGGCCCACTGCATACCCAACACCATAGATGAAAATACACTCATATCAAACCATGTAGTATTATCAAGGAATTTCAGAATATTGAAAATCTTACAAGATTCCAGAAAAAAGGACCTATTAATGAGTCATGAATAAAGAATTTAGAATAAGAACAGCTTTAGACTTTTCAACAGGAGCACTATTTAAATGAGTTTGGGTTTCTTACTCCTTGAAACCAATATAGGTTTAGCAAAAACATTAATCTCGTTATATTTCAGAGAAGCATAGTTTACAAAATAAAAACAGGATCAACACAATTATTCCTATAAATATGAAAGACATCTTTATAATGAAATGAAAATAGCATACAGGTTAAAAATAACAAAAATCAATTATATTCTTTTTATGGATTGAATTCACATGTTGAAGTCCTATTTCTTAATACCTCAAAATGTAACAATTAGGTTCACAAACAGAAACATTTTGCAAAAGTCTGTTTTTGTCTGCAAACTCTGCATCAGGTGAGAACACAACTGGGGCCATCTTTCCATCAGGAACACAAATGTAGCCACCTTTCCAGAAGCACATAACAAATTAAATTCATGTATCATGGTACCACTTTACTGGCAGTTAAACAAGAAGGGTGAAATACATGCATTTAGGTCTTTTCTTTTCCCAAATGTCACTAAAATGATGTTTAAAATACTTTACAAATGATACAAATTCACAAGGCATAAAAAAGGTCAAGAGAAAAAGCAAAAGCAGCAAACTATAAAAAGCTACAAAGCAGATGGACAAGTGTTTTTTTTAGCAGAACAAAACAAGTGACTTAGAAGAAGGAAACTTACACTATCAAGGAAGTATGAGAAGCAAACTGATGTATATTTACATCAAAATTCTGATAAACCTCAGGAAATGGCAGCTCCACATACCTCTGACACTCAGGATGAAAGTCTTTGTAAGAAGTTACACTTGCAGAAGACTGTTCCTCCCTTTCTGGCAGAAGCCTGGAGAAAGGAAAACAAAGTCTCTGGGCTATAAGATGGGAATAATTAGAAGATTCCATGAAAAGAATGCCTGAATGAACAGATTACCTGTTTGCTTAAAAAATGGGGGGCTGATACTGGAGAATTTGACTGTGGGGGACACAAAGGAATTCTACTAGACTTTCTCTAAGGATATGCCCCAGCCAGATCACCATGGGATAAATAATTCAACTTGTTCAGAGAGCTTGCATTAAATTTTATGGTACCTCATTTTTAAATATAAGCAGAAAAATAAGGATGCTAGCCATTTTCTTGAAAACATTTAATATAAAAGCACATACCAAAACAAACAGAAAAAAACACTAATAAAAACAGACTATTGCACACCAAGAGAAAACTTTTAAACCTATTGCTAATATCTTCAAACATAGTAAAAGAATAATTTTAAATGAAATGAGAACAAGTGTACTAGAAACAAACACTCAGGAAACAACAATAGAAGCATGGTGGTAAACATCTATAACATTAGTATTCAGAAGTCCTATTTCTTAATACCTCAAAATATAATAATTTGGTTACAAAATGAGGCAGGAGGATTCTGAGCTTGAGCCCAACCAGGGCTACATACTAAGAACAATGCCACCTTGAGCTACCTAGAGAGACCTTCTCTCTAAAGAAAAAAGAACACAAAAAAGCATATACTACAACATAGCTTAACCTTGAAAATGTTATGCATATTATGATAAGTGAAGAAGCCAGAATTAACAGAACATACGTTATATGACATGCCCAAATTATGCAAATAGAAAGATTAGTGTACTTTTTTAGTAATTTTAGTAAACCACTAGAAACATTAAGTAGAACACTAGTATTCTAATCTAGTAAACAGATTAGTGGTTCTAACTCTTGGCTATACCAGGAGCTCAAGGGTAAACAGAATGGGAAATGACTAATGGGTAGGAGTTTGGGAGGAGAATGACAAAAAATATTCTGAAATTCAATGACATAGGTTGCACGACCTAATGAATATACTAAAAAATCACCAAATTATACCTTTTTAAATGATGGATCTTATGCTAGGTTAATTATATCTCAATAAATAAATTGAAATTGAAATTAAAAATATGGAAGAAAAAATGTAAAATGCAATAGAACTATCCCAGAAAGTAGAGCAAAATAATAGAGATGAAACTGAGAGAAAAAGATACAAAAAATTAAAAGTAGGTCCAGAAGTCCAAAATCCCAATAACAGAAATTCTAAGCAAAAATACAGATAAATGCAAAAAGGTAAACTATTAAAGTTTATTTGTAAACTGAAAATTTGCTTGAACAAAAAATAAGCACAAATCCTTATTAAGGTATATGAATGTGAAATCGCAGAATATTGAGTATAAAGAAAATATCTTATAAACTTCTAACGTAGAAGGGAAATTAAAAACTCAACTTTCATATAAAAGATCAGAAATCAAAATACCACAGGACTCAATTGCACAATGAAAACTAGAAAAAGAAACATAAATTTCTTAATAATTCTAAGGGAAAATAATTGCCAAATAGAATTATATTATTGTGAGGATAAGATATATCTCTTAGGATTTCCTTCTGAGGAAGGCACTAGAGAGTGTGCTGTAACACCAAAATAAGAAGAAATAAAAAGAGATGAAGCATAGGCTTGAAGACAAAGACCCAAAAAGGTCAGATCATCAAATAGATTCTCCAGAAAATCATAGATGTAAATCCTGGGACAAGAGCTATCTAGCAGAATACTATTAGGGAAAGGAAAAGGCAAAACCTCAAATTATAAAATGCTACTCTTCTGGGTTGGATTTTGGGTATATGAAGGGTGCGGCTTAATCAATCTATCAGTAACTTTATTTTTATTTATATTCCAAGTAATAACATAAATCTTATTACTAAGGCAATGCCAATCAAATGCTGAATGAATACATGCTAAATCAGTGCTATAAAGGCATGTTAAGTAAGTTATTTCTGAGTTTAAAAATGTCAACAAAACTTAAGGGGAATTTGGACTACACAATGAAGTGTGAATAGGGAACAACTAACTCAAGGGCCATTGTATGAGATGGATTGTACAACCTAAATATAAAGTTATTTTTCAAGAAAAAGATCTAAACTAACTTTTCCTGCAACACTTAAAATCTGTGGCCGCGGATTTAGCTCAGCACCATAAATGCCTGCCTGGCAAGCATGAGGTTGTGAGTTCAATTCCCAGTACAAAAAAAAAAAAAAAAAAAAAATCTGCTTTGAATGAAATCATTTTTCCTCCATTCTTCTACACAAAAACCAACACAATATTTAAGTTTGTATGTTATTTTAAATATGATATTTAATATACCAAGAGATATAATGAAGATTATTCTTAAGTTATTAAGAAATCCAAAACCACAAAAAATTACCAATAACCTTCATATAACTAGCACCCCTGCCTGATGAAATATTCTTAACATATTTATCAACAACCTGCCTATTTGTTGCAGTTTTATCACATTATTCTTGAATAAAATATTATTTACTTTCGCTTGTTTATTAATTTTATCAATGATGCATGTAATTGTTGTTCATTCATTTTCCCCTAACACATAATATTCTAATGTGCGAATACCCACAATGTTTTCTTTATCCTGTCAATTAACAGTGGAACATTTTTTTAGTGTTTTACTATTACAAATAGTGTTGTACCTGGGCATGGTGACACATATCTGTTATCCTAGTACTCTGGAAAGCCAAAGCAGGAGGATTGTAAATTCAAGCTCAGCCTTGGCAACCTAGTGACTTAGAAAAGATCCTATCTCAAGACCTCAAAGGATCTTTTCCTTGTGCAGATCGATACTGGGGATTGAACCCCTGGCTTTCACAGAGAGCTACATCCACATCCCTGTTTTTGTTTTCTTGAGATAGGATCTCATTAAGACAGTAAGTTGGCAGGCTGGCCTCCAGATTGCTAGAATAATAAGTATGCATTCCTAATGCTTTTACACAAGAGTTTCTCTATGCAGGAGTCAAATTGCTGAATGTAGAATATAAAGTTGAAAGTTCAACTTTCAAAATACTCCGTTTTAAAAATCAATAATATCGCGCTCTGACAGAATTCGACCACACGCTGCATCCCAGACCAGCCCGGGCCACACACAGGGTCTGGGGCCTAAAAAGGCCACACCCAGTGATCACCAAGCAGCCAGCGGGACCCAGATTCCTACTTTGGGCCCTCACCACAGTCTGGTGGAATCCCAGCACATGGAGGGGGACTTTTGAGCTTGCTCCCAGGTGGTAACACTACAAGCTGCATCCCAGACCAGCCCGGGCCACACACAGGGTCTGGGGCCTAAAAAGGCCACACCCAGTGATCACCAAGCAGCCAGCGGGACCCAGATTCCTACTTTGGGCCCTCACCACATTCTGGTGGAATCCCAGCACATGGAGGGGGACTTCTGAGCTTGCTCCCAGGTGGTAACACTACAAGCTGCATCCCAGACCACCCTGGGCCACACACAGGGATGAGGGTCCAACCGGGCCACACCCAGCTAATGCCAAGCAGCCAGTAAGACCCAGATTCCAGTTTTGGGCCCTTACTGCGCTCTCTGGCAGAATCTCAGCGAACGAAAAAGGACTTTGAGCCTGTTCCCAGGGAGTAAGACCATGTGCAGTGTCACAGACTACCCCAAGCTGCAACAGGGAGGGGGGCCCAACCGGGCCATGAACAACAAACACCAAGCAGTGAGAAGGACCCAGATTTCACTCTGAGGCCCTGATCGTGCACTCTGGTGGAATCCCAACACATGGCAAAAACTTGGAATTTACCTCCCAGGTGGCGAACCTTGGACTACAGTGGATTAACTGTGCCAGTGTGGTAAGTATACCCCTAAAATAGAGATGTACAGTGGGTAAATAGGGCTAGTAGTAAAGCCCCCTTCAACTAACTAAAACTTGGTGTGTCTGAAAAGAGTGTGGGTGACCCCCCTCCTACACAAAGAAAACATCAGTCAGGGTGAAAATGGCAAAATGAAGAAGCAAAATGCAGTCTCAAACATCTAGTCCACCAGAAGCAAGTGCAGGAGATATGAAATAGAGGACCCCCAAAAGCAAAAAGATAGAAAGTGAAATAAAAAACAAATCGAGGATATAGAGGAAATCAAATTAGAAGTACTCTCTCATGTAAAGACAGAAGTAAAAACTTTAGTAAAGGAGTTGCTGAGCGCAGCTAAAGAAGAAATCAAGAAAAATGTACAGGAACATGGAAACTGATTGAAACCTTGAATGTACAATACAGAAAACATGCAGAATTCATGAAACAAACTCAGACATTCAAGAAACAAAAAATTCTATTCAAAACTTGCAAAACTGCTTAAATGAAGCTGATGATAGGATTTTGGACATTGAGGACAGGATCACAATTAGTGATTAGAAAGGATAGAACTTTTAAAAATAACAAAGCAGCATGAAGTGAAAATCCAACATCTTCAGGATGATGCCAAGAGAAAAAATATAAGATTAACAGGCATCAGTGAAGAGGGATGAGTCAATGCAAATGACATAGCAAAAATATGCATATAAGTAATAGCATAAAATTTCCCAAACATGGGGAAAGAATCTGATATGCAGATAAGTGAGGCCTGTAGAATGCCAAAAAGTCACAATCAACATAAATCCACACCCAGACATATCATAATTAAAATCTCAGACATGCAGCATGAAAACAGAAAATTAAAAGCTGTTAGAGAAAAGACACAACTCATCTACCAAGGAAAGCCCATTAAGATCACAGCAGACTTTTCAGCACAAACTCTCAAGTCAAGAAGAGTTTGGAGGGAGGTATTTCAAGCCCTGAAAGAAAACAACTTTCAACCCAGACTGATGTAACCAGCAAAACGTTCATTCAAATTTAATTGAGAAACAAGATACTTTCATGACAAAGAACAACTGAAATAATTCACATCCACCAAACCAACCCTAGAAAGAGTACTGAAAGGCATACCAGACAGATAAAAACGACCACAATAGCCAGAACAGCAACAGAAAGAATCCTCCAGGTAGGACAAGCAACTAAGTAAGGGGAAAAGCAGAAAGCAAAAAACGGGAACATAACATGGCAAAGTCGAGCCAGTACTTATCAGTAATATCCATAAATGTAAATAGTCTCAATTCACCTATAAAAAGAAACAGATTGACAGAACGCATCAAGAAACGTGATCCTACAATATACTATATACAAGAAACACCCAAAAGGAAATTCATAGATTAAAAGGCAAAAGGTGGAAAATAGTATTCCATACAACAGGAACCCAGAAAAAAGAAGAGGGGCAGCTATTCTATTTGGAGACAATGTGAACTTCAAATCTAAAATGATTCAAAGAGATAAAAAAGGTCACTTCACACTCACTAATGGAAAAATTTGAGAGGAAGAACTAAAAATTATAAATATATATGCACCAAATACAGGAGTAATCAACTATATAAGACTGATACCAATGGACCTGAAAAACCAAATACACAAAACACAATTGTAATAGGACACCTTAACAGCCCATTGTCACAAAAAGATAGGTCAACTACACAAAAAGTCAGCAAAGAAATAACAGAACTGAATCATACCTGTGAGCAACTGGACTTAGTAGATGTTTACAGAGTGTTCCACTCAACCACATCAAGAATACACATTCTTCTCAGCTGCCCATGGGACATTCTCCAAAATAGACCATATATTATCCCATAAAACATTCTTAAGTAAATGCAAACATATTGAAATCATACTATGCATAATATCTGACCATAGCACACTGAAATTGGAAATTAAGGGCAAAAGAAATTGTAAAACCTGCATAAATACATGGAAATTAAATAACAGCCTTTTAAACAACCAGTGGGCTGCAGATGAAATTAAAGAAGAAATAAAACAATACCTACAATTCAACGAAAATATAGAAACAACATACTGTAATCTGTGGGATGCAATGAAAGCAGTCTTAAGAAGCAAATATATAGCAATAAACTGTCATATCAAGAAAACAGAATGAGCACAAATAAACAATCTAATGCTAAATCTCAAACTTCTAGAAAAATAAGAGCAAGCTAAACCCAAAGCTCATAGAAGAGAGGAAATTGTAAAGATTAGAGCAGAAATCAATGCAATTGAAACTAAAAAAAAATACAAAGAATTAATAAATCAAAAAGCTGGTTTTTTGAGAGAATCAACAAAACTGACAAAACCCTAGCTAACCTTATCAAGAGAAAGAAAGAAAAAACCCAAATTCATGCAATAAGAACTGAAAAGGGAAAAATTACTACAGAGCCCATGGAAATGCAAAAGATCATGAATACCTACCTACTTTGAAAATCTCTACTCACATAGAGTGGAAAACACAGAGGAAATGGACAGATTTCTAGAAACATATGAACTACCAAAGCTTAACCAAGAAGATATAGCAATTTTGAACAACACAATATCAGCTATTGAAAGTGAAAATGTAATTAAAAACTTACCATAAAGAAAAGCCCAGCTCCTGATGCATTCACAGCTGCATTCCACAAGAAATTTAGAGATTTGATGCGAGTACTCCTTAAACTCTTCAATGAATTGATAAGAAAGCAATCCTCCCTAAATCATTTCTGGAAGCAAGTATCACTCTGAAACCAAAACCAGAGAAAGATCCAACCAAAAAGGAGAACTATAGGCCAATCCCACTAATGAACATTGATGCACATCATTTATTGATGATTCTCAATAAAATACTGGCAAATAGAATGCAGCAAATCATCAAGAAGATTATACAAGTGGGATTCATTTCATGAATACAAGGATGGTTTAACTAATGCAAATCAATAAATGTAATAACCACATCAACACAGCCAAAAACAAAAACCATATGGTCATCTAAACAGATGCAGAAAAGGCTTTCGACAAAGTCCAACACATGTTCATGATAAAAAAAACCTTCAGAAACTCGGAATACATGGTGTCTACCTCAACTTTATAAAGGCCATCTATGAAAAACCAACAGCCAACATTATACTAAATGGACAAAAACTAAAAGCTTTCACTTTAAAATCAGGAACAAGACAAGGATGTCCACTACCACCACTCCTCTTCAATATAGTTCTGGAAACATTAGCCAGGGCAAGCAGACAAGAGAGAGAAATAAAAGGAATAAAGATAGAAAACGAAGAAGTTAAATTATCACTATTTGCAGATGACATGATACTCTATATAGAAGACCCAAAAAACTCCATTAAAAGACTACTAGAGGTAAGAAACAAATTCAGCAGTGTATCTGGATACAAAGTCAATGCTTAAAAATCAATAGCATTCGTGTACACAAACAAAAAACTCACCAAGAGAGAAATTATGGAAATATCGTCCTTTACAATAACATCTAAAAAAATTGAAACACTTAGGAATCAACCTAACTAAAAATTCAAAAGACCTGTATACTGAAAATTATACTACACTGAAAAAGGAAACTGAAGAAGATATTAGAAAATGGAAACATATTCCTTGCTCTCGGCTAAGAAAAACCAACACTGTGAAAATGGCCATACTCCCAAAACTGTTACACAGATTTAATGCAATACCAATCAAAATACCATTGAAATTCCTCACAGATCGAGAGAAAACACTCCAAAATTCATTTGGAAACAGAAGAAACCTAGAATAGCAAAGGCAATTCTAGGCAACAAAGGCAAGGCACGAGGCATCTCAATTCCTGACTTGAATCTATACTACAAAGCCACAGTGATAAAACCAGCATGGTACTGGCAAAGAAATAGACCTGAGGATCAATGGAACAGATTAGAAGATGCAAGCACAAATACAAAGACACTCAGCCACCTAATAGTTGACAAAGGGGCTAAATATGTCCACTGGAAGAAGAATAGATTCTTTAATAAATGGTGTTGGAAAAATTGGCTCTCTACATGCCAAAGACTGAAACTAGATCCATGCATATCACCATGCACAAAACTAAAGTCTAAATGGATCAAAGATCTAAATATTAAAACAGAAACACTAAATCTACTGGAAGACAAGGTAAGTAGAAGTCTTGGAGACATCGGGGTAGGCAGAGAATTTATGAACAAAATGCAAAGTGCACAGGAAACACTTCAAAGAATCAACAACTGGGATCTCATATTATTGAAAAGTTTCTGCACTTCAAAGGAAATCACCAACAGAGTGAAAAGAAAACTAACAGAGTGGGAAAGAATTTTAACCAGCAACCCTCAGACAAAGGACTTGTGTCCAGCACATATAAAGAATTGAAAAACATCAAGCTCCCCAAATTCAAAGACCCTCTCCAAAAATGGGCATCTGAGATGAACACACAGTTCTCAGAGAAAGATATACAAACGGCAAATAAATACATGAAGAAATGTTCACCATCACTGGTCATTCGAGAAATGCAAATTAAAACAACATTGAGATTTCACCTCACTCCAGAAAGAATAGCTGCCATCAAGAAATCAACTGATAACAAATGTTGGCGAGGCTGCGGGGAAAAAGGAACACTGCTCCACAGTTGGTGGGAATGTACACTGGTGCAAGCACTATGGAAATGCATATGGAGAATTCTTAGAAGACTAGGATTGGAAGTTCCATTCAATCCAGCTATTCCCCTCCTGGGTATTTTCCCCAAAGAAGTGGAAAGTTCATATCACAGTGATATATGTGCACCCATGTTCATAGCTGCACAATTTGTGATAGCTAAATCCTGGAAACAACCAAGATGCCCATCAACTGAAGAGTGGATGAAAAAGATGTGGCATTTTTATACAATGGAATATTACTCAGCTATAAAAAGGTTGATCTTGA
>PVLA01006879.1:48821-115357 GCA_004027455.1 Hydrochoerus hydrochaeris | reverse complement strand
CTCAAGCCCTGAACTGTTTGTCTCCTTCTAGTTTTCCCCTTTTCAGAATTGTCATAAAAGTGGAATCACACCCTGGACAGCCTTCTGAGTCTGTATTTTATTTCCCATTTAGCCTAATGCTTGTGAGGTGACGCTAGTGTGTATATCAGTAGTTTCCATTTTTCCTATTGATGAGAAGTTTGCTATTGCACAGAAGTAGCACAGATCGTTCTTCAGTAGCACTGAAGAACATTGTGTCATCCCCAGGTTTGGGCAACGCTGAACCATGTTGCTATAAATATTTACACACACAGCTGGCTGTGGTGGCTCATGCCTCTACTCCTGAGACTGTGAGAGGCTGAGGCAGGAGGATTCCAATTTCAAACCCAGCCTGGGAAATGTGGTGAATTAGCCAGACCCTGGCTAATTAATTTTAAAATTAAAAAGGGTTGGAGATGTAGCTCAGTGGAAAGGCCGTGGGTTCAGTCTCCAGGATGAAGAAAAAAGTTTACAGGTTTTTGTATGTAGAAGTGGGTTGTTGACACATTTAACTGTAGAGAAGTTGCCAAACTTATCCAGAGTGGTCACACAGTTGTACCTTTCCATAAACAAAACATGAGTTCTGATTGCTCTGAATCCTCACCAACACTGTATGTTGTTAGTTTTGTTTTTATTTTAGTCCTTCCACCAAAGTTCTGACTGAAGCAGTGTAATACAGTATTGCTAAAGTGATCCAATGCCCGTTTTGTGTTAAAGAACACTCACTTAAATTCCAAACACCAGGAGGTACAGTTGATTCCAGAGCCCTGGTATATTGAGGTGGGTTTCATTTTGTTTTTGTGGTTCTGGGGTCAAACCCAGGGTGTTGCCCTCACTGGGTAAGTGCTCTGCTACTCAGCTCCGGCTCTAGAGTTTTTGTTTGACTCAGATCTCTTCCTTCACCTGATCCCTTATCCCCATCCTGTTTCTTGTTTCCTGACTGTTTTGCATCCTGAAGGGGTTTGTGAGCCTCAGTGTCCTTGAAGTGCACCCCTTGTGCCAGCTCTTTTCCTCCCTAATGTGTCTGTCTCCTCATTCCTTGAGATAAGGCTTTTCAGAATGCTGAAATCACTTTTTTTTTTTTGGTTAGAAAAGCGAGAAATATTGGTTGCAGAATTTGTTTTAGGACCCTGATTATTTCTTTTGGCACAATGCGTGCTGTCAAACTTGGTCCTTAGCGTGAGTTCTCATTTCCTGCCGTGTATTTGCAGTGCTTTGTAGAAGTCTTGATGATCTATCATTGAACATTTAATCCAGTCCCCACTTAAGGACTGGCTTCTGTGTGCTGGTGTGTGTAGGGGCTTAGGCTTATTTTCTCCAGTTTCAGAGTTTGGCTTGTTCTGTAGCCGTGGCACTTTGTACCTCTTCACTCAACAGTTCTTCCTGTGCTCAGAGTTGTAGTTGTTTACACACTTATTTATTTATTTGCAGTACGGGGGAGTGGACCCAGAGTCTTCACACCGAACTGTGTTCCCAGCCAAGTTTTATCTTGAAACAGGGCTTTGCTGAGTCACCATGTTCCCAGGCTGGTTTCCAATTTGAGATTTTCCCAAGTCCTGGCATTTCACAGGTGCCCCATGATGCCTGACTTTGTGACACATTTAAATAGTGTTTGGCTTTTCTCTACTGATCAAGTATTATTTTTCTAAATATTTTTAGATTTGAGGTGCTGGAGGTGGAACCCAGGGTCTCATGTCTGCTGGGCAAGCCCCTCAACCACTGAGCTGCCCCCAGCCCACCACTTTGAATTCTCATTTGAAGAATTGTATTTTTGATAGTAAGAAATAACCACACTAGCAAAACTAAGAAACAACCCCCCAGAAAGAATGAAAAGAAAACAGAGTTAACTACATTTGGTAGTTCCTCCTGCTCAATGCTCCTGTGGAAATAGCTTTGGACAATGCTGATGAGGGCCAACCGCACAGATGGGCAAAGAGCAAAGCAGAGAGCAAACTGTGAGAATTTCAAGTGTGCCGTAAGGAACTGTATTTTGCAAGCCTGGTAATAAAGTCTGTGTATTTAACTTTAGAGTTTTGAGGTTTGGGGTATCTTAAAGTTTCTTGACTTTTTTTTTCCTAATGTCATTGAAGCCTCTTTAAGAGCTGCTTTTTTGGTGTATAGCCCCTAGTATAAAACTTGCACCCCTGACCCTGTGCAAAATGTAGGAAAGAAGTTGTGTTCTAGGGTCATGTTCAGTTTCAAGGTGCCATTCTAGAGAGAATGCCCTCTGTCAGTGCTCCCACCCTCAGCACCATGTCTGTTGGGTGACAGTCACGTGCATTATAACTGGCAACATGTGTTGCTATGGAGGAAAATTTGGCTACTTGTTGAGATTTTAATCTCGGCCCTGTGGCTCTCAGAAGCTCCTGACACAAGAGTCTTCAGTGTGGCAGACTCGACAGACAGGATCTGGCTGCCTGCTTCCTGTCTTCCAGCTTGATTGGCTCCTGCTCCTGGTAGATTCTCTAAGTGACACCTTCAACCCCAGTGCTTGAGTTCACATAAATATGGTCACTCCTTGGTGTAAAGTTATGTTATTGAAACCACTGCTGATCTTGTGTTGGAGCATCCCTGGTTCGGATCATTGGTTCTCAATCTTGGCAGCCAGGTAGGACTCGGAATGGTTTAAATCTCACAATATGCAGGCATGTCCTGGGAGATTATCTGAAGGCTGAGGGCAGGGGCCAGGTGGCAGTGGGTTTAAAACTCCACAGGTGGTTCCTGTGTGCAGTCAATGTTGAGAACTGGTTTGGATCCACTTGCTGTTTCCTCTTTCACTCATTGTCTTGTTAGGTTTAATTTGGAAGTGCCAGGTGCACCTCACTTATGGAAATCTCATGGACAATCACAAGACCTGTTGCCCTTAATCTAGTGAATTCATTCCGTTTCTCCTATTTTGCCTCTTCACATGTTTTGTGTGAAATGTAGATGTGACTATAGTTCTGAATTGACTCAAACAACCACATATATGCACTTAGGCACTTTTGTATTATCAATGTGTTGCACTTAGATTGAATCTTAAAAAATTAGCTTGTTTTGTTTTTTTCTGCTTTGCTTAGCTGTCACATAATTCCTTCTCCCTTCTCCTCCTCAAAATGAGGAGAGGTTAATTTGGGGGTAAATAATAGTCTTTTGTAGAAAATGATATATTCTTCCTTGAGAACTTCCTGGTGACCATGATGTCTAATCACCAGATCCCTGGCTCTGGAGACCAGCCCTTGTTTCTTCTGTTGTCTATAAATAGTTGACACAAGTATGACCTCCAGTGTGACTGGATGGATGATAATAACCTTATGCTAATCTTTCTTCCCTTTTCCTCCCTCTCCTCACTAGCTGCCTCTTTGCCCTAGGCAATGTGGGTGCCCTTGCTCTTTTCATTTTGAGCTTTTCTGCAGCAGGATTATTCACACTCAGATATCAGCATCACTGCTGATTAACCTCTCACTCTTGTACCCAAAAGCCTAGAGGTGCATCTGATCGCATTTGTGTGTGCTTCTGAGGTTTTGTGGTGCCATCCTCTGTGATTTGAAACTTGTTCAGTGAGGACTAATCTCCAATAGTGCTACTTTCCACCAGCTTTTCTCCTTGCAGTTGGTGTGTGCAGAATCATAGGGTCTGGGCCCCAAATGGAAAGGGCAGTAGGAGGTATTGGATGGGACTGAGCCCTACAAAGAGAGTATCTGCGATTTCTCCTCAGGATTACACTGATAGTAAACATGTGGAAGCATAAGTCTTAGGCTGAGAACTAAGAGTGCTCAATTAGGAATGATAGCAGTTACTGCTCTGTACAGGAACCCTGGGGCCTGGCTGCCTGGGTTCTTAGCTCTGCCACTTACAACTTGTGGGACCTGGGCCATGTCACTTAACCATTCTCTTCTTTAGTGTCTTGCTTTTGAAAAAGAGGAGAGTGATAAAAGGTTCTTGTGCAGTAAATGAGTTAATACACAGAAGTACTCAGAACTGTTTCTGGTGCAGCATAAACACCAAATGCTGGTTATAATTACCAAGGGTTGCTGCTGCTTCACAGTGCAAAGAAGGACACGTACTGGAGGACAAGCTTCTCCCTGGAGCACATCCTGAGGCGTAATGGATGCACATCAGCATGTATTGCTGATTCTAACCTGTCACAGGTGGGGTGCAGGTAGGAGAGGTGTCATCAGAACACAGTGGCTGGTGCTTTTCAGTCGTCACAATATTGCACAAAATGTTCCAGGGGAAGATTGCTGCATATGAGCGCAGGAAATGCTTAGATGGTGTTGTGTCACTGAATAAAGCAGCCAGGCCAGTCCTGCTTGGCTTATTTTCATTTCATTTTTATGGTATACTAAGTAGTAGATATTGCATTAAATGTAAAGTTGTGTCCCAAAATATTATTGTTGCAGAAATTGTTTTCTTTAAACCATAAAGATAGATTTCTATTCCCTTCATAGTGCAAAGCTGGACTTCCCGGGCCCATTTTGACTTAGAACAGTTGCTCTAAGATGTTTTTCCATGAAGAAAACAGGAAGTATATATGCAGCTTGCCTTCCACGTGGCTCGCGTGAAAAGCAAGCGTCAGTCTGGGTTTCTTCCAACAGAGCACCCTTATACATGACACGGAAAATATCAGTAAGCTGCCTTACTTAATTAAAGTCATTGGTTTTAATTAAGGTCACCAGAAACTTCCTTAAATTACAAAATCCTGTCCTAAATGTAATGTGTGAGGAGGTATGCAAGAGGCACATTTCTCTCTAAAGAAATAGTACAGTATCCTCAACTTATAATTTAGATTTTATATGTTTTGTTTTTTGAGGATACAAGGTCTCACTGTGTAGTCCAGACTGGCCTTGACTTCAGGCAGTCCTCCTGCCTCTGCCTTCCAGAGTGCTGGGATTACAGGCAGGCACCACTGCATTTGGCTTGATTTTAAATCTTTTACAAAGTGCATTAACTTAGATAAAAATGAAAATAGATCACTTCTTCAGATGAGACCTGGGTTTAGACTCTCTAAATAATGTCCTCAGATTTATTTTCTATATGTACAGTAGCCAGTGATGATTGACTAAACAAATAGGCTTTATGACACTTGTGAAATATTAAACTTACATCACTGTTCAGTAAAATATAACTAAATTATTGAAAATAAAATAATCAGTAGATTACTAACTGATACACTTAGCATTACATATAAGTCCATAGATTTCTTTTGTAGTGGTTTCCCAACCTGCTATGACGATGCCCTCTTCATGGGTAGAGAGGGGTTTGTCTGAATGTTTTGGAAGTAACTGTGTATAAGCCACAGACAGCAATAGAAACCAAAGTAAAAGTAGCAGAAATGGTGCAGCAGTGTAAGTGTTTAAATAAGCTGAAGCCATTTACAGTTTAGACCCATGAGATTCAAATGACATTGAATAGCAAACCCCCGTAATCTTAAAATCCAGTGAAGCCTCTCTGGGGAGAACACTAGCTTGGTGTTTCAGATTCAGTCCTAGCTGGACCAGCTGTGCCCAGTCCTACAGATGCTCAGATGTACACTTGGGGTGATGGGTTTGGACATCTGTGAGCTGGGGATTGGGGTGCAGTCATAGTAGCATGCAGAGAGGGCTTCTGGCTCTGTAGAGTCTTTGTGTTTTCTGCTGTCCATGTGTCTGTCTGGAAGCACATTCATGAAACATGTTGCAACGTTGTGATGAATTTTCAAAAAAATAGCTTTTGGTTATATAATCTTCTGCCTTTTTGTTGGCAAATAAGGTTTTTTCCCAGTGATCTGGATAAAGCCTGAGTCAGGGCGCTAGAGACAGAAAAGCATCTTGTTTCAGGGGCTTCGAGCAAGTGTCTTTCTCCATTTGCATTCTCCATTCTCAATTTGCATTACTTCAAACCTTCATATATTTTTTATTGTCTCATGAAAAACATGCTATATCCAACCTTTTCTCCACCCCAACTGCAAAATTGCATCCTTTAGTTTTTTCTAATTGACACAGATAGGACCTGTTGCCAGAAAAAACATTTCAGAGAAAGGAGTTTTATTATAATTTTGATTCCTTCACTGAAACATTGCATGTGTCTGGAACAACTTTTTTTTTTTTAAACACATCAAAGATTTTAGTGCATTTAATAATGAGAGCATAGCTATTTTGGCTTACAGTAATTATAATGGTCCAATTTGCAGTGTTTTTAGGAAATTTATGAAAAGTCTCCTTCGGCATTGTAGTCTGTCCTCAGTTGCTCATGTAAAGTTCACATGGCATGGGCTGAAAACCTTGGATATGAAAGTAAAACTACTTTAAAGGTAAAATGGGTATCCCCTAGGTGCTTACCAACCTATTCCTCAGAGATGTTCCCTTGATTCAGAATAGTGCTGGAGAATCAGGTATAATTTTGTCAGAACTGGTTCTAGTTAAAAAAAGCAATAAATATATAAAGTTCATTACTTCAAACCTTCATATATTCTTACCTCATGAAAAACATGCTATATCCAACCTTTTTTCCACCCCAACTGCAAAATTGCTTCCTTTAGTTTTTTCTAATTGGCACAGTGGGATTACTTCATGACAACAGAGAAGATCGTTTGATACATACACACACAAACACACACACACACACACAACTGTCTTTCTGTACCATTTAATATTGGGATAACCAGATTGCTAAACTCTCATAATGATAAAAAGGATTTATTTGATAATGCTTTTAAGCCTACCAGTATTGGATGCTTAACAGGAAATCGTTGAAAACAAAGGGGGATTTGATAGGTCTCATTCGAGATGTCCTGACCCCAATTGTATAAGTATTATTTTAAGAGCATTACAGTTTTGGGAAATTTCCTGTGTAAATATTATTCATCCTACACAATAAAGAGTATGACTGTAAACCTTTGGCTTCAGATGGCATCTTTCAGTCTCAGTATGTTGACTTGAATGTGGAAAATGATGAACATTTGCAGTCCATTGACTTCACGTAGAGGAAAGTCCCCTGGGTAATGTGGATGGACATGCTCTACTTGGTGGACGTTCTTTGCACTGAAATGTTTCTGGGAGGTTTCTAGGGAAGGAATTTTGACTCAAGCCTGCAGTGTGGAAATCCTGTCTGAGTATTTCACACGTGCCATCTTCCACAATCTAGCAGCAATTATTTGTTAAAATGAATTTCTTGGCCAATTGTGTGGCACATGCCTGTAGTCCCAGCTACTCTGGAGGCTAATGCAGGAAGATGATGAGTTCAAAGCTAGCCTGAACAACTTGACAAGACCCTGTCTCAGCCTAAAACAAAAAAAGGGCTGCGAATATACTTAATACCCCCGCATCACAAAAACTCTTTATGTAGATTTCTATTATTACTTTAAACCAAAAATACTATTGATTCAGTTTCTCTGGAAAACCCTGACTATATTGACCCTTTGAAAATCAAGATTGACCCTCAGAAAATCAAGGTTTCCCCCCAGATTCATACAAGTCATTTAGTTTATTTCTTAACAAATAAATTTAAAAATAAAAATTGTTTAACTGTTAAGGTAAAAAACAGTAAATTAAACTATCTTCAATTAAAAATTCTTGACAATTGTTTTGATTTAGTTTTTAATTTATTTAATTTATTTATTTGTGTGTGTGTGTGTTTGAGACAGGGTTTATCATGCAGTGCAGGCTGGCCTTGAACTTACTTTGTAACCCAGATTGGCCGTAAACTCCCAGTGATTCTCCCACCTCAGCTTCCTGAGTGCTGGGATTATAGGCGTTGCAACATGGTACCCAGTTTAATTTTAAAGAGTTGTAGGAAAAGAATTGGAAAGTGTGACAAAGTAGTAAAAATCGAGATTGAGGGGGAAAAAATCTTGGTACATCCTGAAATGAACGTTGAGTACTTGTTATTTAGCTAATTCCTTACCAGTCTACAGAATTAGGGCTATCACTATCCCTAAAGTGCCTGTAAAGCAGTGAGCGGAACCAGTTTGCTGTTGGTTAGTGCTGCTGTTCACTCCTAAACTTGAGCTCTTATCTCTTTAAGTCTCATGGCCACAGCGATCCATCCCTAATACCTTGTCTCATTAAAGGAAAAGCTGCACGTCTTACTCATTTTTCCTGTAGTCTCATGAAGGGATGAGTGGGTGGGAGATGGAGAGAAGTCTGCAATTCACAGGTGCGGAAATCTGAGGAGTGTGGGCCTCGCCCAACCAAAACAGAGTGAGTGGCTGGTTGTTCCTGTTATTTAGCTGGCACCATCAATGGAGTGAGTTAACACAACTGCAGTGTCACTTGCAAAATGAAGGCATGTGAGGTTCATTTTTGTTAAGTGCAGTGACAGGAAAGGGAGGGACTTGTCTAGATCTTTTATCTCTGCCCGAGTGTCTCCCCTGAGTGTGTAACTCATTTCCACTTTAATCAAGTCATGGAGTCGCAGGAGCAGAGAGGCTCAAGGGATCTAAAACTCCTACCTTTACCCAGCACATTACACCAGCATCTGCATCCCAGGTCAGTGTTCTTGCAGGGCAAACACATAGCTGATTATACATGCTCACTTCCAGCCACTGGTTCCAATTCTGTCTTCCAGAATTAGTTTAAAAGTAGACATTTTTCCATATATTAACCTTTAGTTTAATTATCCCTGGAATCTGTTTGTCCAGAGGAAATGCATCTTCTCAATTAACCCTCTCCTGCTGTGGCCTGGAATACATACAACGTCTGGATTGCTGTTTTTGAACCCTTGAAATACGCCTTCACGCTGGTAACAAGCTGGCAACTGACTTTCACCCCTGCTTTTGCCATCTCTCCCTGTGGCCACAATTTGAGATCTCGTTCCCTCGCTTGAACAAGGTGGTTGTGTAACTGGCTTCTTTGTCTCATGTAGCTCCTCTTCCCTTCCAGCATATCCTGGCCTGTCTAGATTAATACCCTTCAATGGCTCCCCATTGCCTGTGTTTGATAGTGGATATGATACTCTTGCCTGCTGCAAGTTCTCTGATGCCATCCCCCAAAATACCTTATCTGGCATCCTTGACATGATTTGTCATTCCTAAAGCCAGACAAGGAACCTCTGCTTCTTAATGTTTGTGTCTTTCCTAGTGGTGCATCTCAACAATAAAACTAAATTGCTGTTAATAAACTTAACTGATCACAAATCATTGATGAATCGCATGACTTTTAGAAACAAGATTCACATGTGTGAAACTTCTGTTGTGTCTAGTGATAGATTTCTTTGCCTTATTTGGAATCCATAAAATTGGATTTCTAGCCTAAAAGGCGATTGCTATTAGAGGAGAGAACTTTCTATGCACATTTCAGCTTTTA
The DNA here is from genome assembly GCA_004027455.1 of Hydrochoerus hydrochaeris. NCBI lineage: Eukaryota > Metazoa > Chordata > Mammalia > Rodentia > Hydrochaeridae > Hydrochoerus > Hydrochoerus hydrochaeris. Next base: position 106,076 of record PVLA01006879.1, on the reverse strand, counting down.
CCACGAAATTCAGAAGTCCATATAATTTGCATTAATAACATTATCAATGAGAATTATAAACAAGAGGGCTGAGATGCATTTTATCAGGAGCCACTGGGTTAATAGTTAATACAATATTTCATAATCACAACTTATCTGGTAATGCTCAATGTTTAGGAAAGCCTTTAAAAAAGCTTAGTATCCACACCTTACATTCATATAATTGAACCCCTAGAGTTTAAAATGTGTTTATAGTATTGCAGACACAGGAAAATGCTCTCTGTTGGCACTGTGAAGTGCTTAATATGCAGTGAAGATTTATAGAAATGTTATAAAAAGCACAGCAGGGACTGAGTACTTCTTGGCTGAGGGCTTTGCTACTAGTATACTATTTACTGTTTTTCTCATATGTCCATTAACTAAAGAAGCTCAAAGCAAACCTGCCCTTTTGTTTCCTTTTCAAAAGGTCAGTATTTCTTTGTGCCTCTTGGACGCTACACATAATGCTGCAAGATGCACCACAGAAGCTGCCAGTAAGCGGCATCATTCTAGGAGACGGAGTGAGCCCTTTCACTCAGGAATGGAAATGGCAGAGAACCAGCTGGGACCCTTTGTTCCTTAGAGGTAGTTGGAGTCCACTGGGTTTCTCATTTTTCAAACCACAAAGTTTTTAAGTTGAATGAAATGGTGGATTTAAAAAACTCCTGCTAGGTGTGAATAGTAGCTTATCTTAGGGAGAAATACCAAATATTTAACAGATTAATGAAATCCAGTGGTTTTGAAGAATTAACCACCTCCTCTAATGTAGGAACTTGGCAATGACTTTTGGCAGTTTTGGACTCTACTGACAAGTCAATAACTTAGATGTATATAGAACTTGAAATTTACCAGTGATAGCAATTCAACCCAACAGTAATAGTTTCTGTGTTCAGCTGTAATAATTGAATAGCCCAAATCAAGCCCAATCCCCCTTCAGTATGTTTTTGTCAAAGTTCACTAGTCTTTTAGGAAGGAAAATTTTAGGTATTGTTCTCACTGGATAGGCAGATTTCTTAACTTCACTCATGGTCTATGCGGCAGATTTCTTAACTTCACTCATGGTCTATGCTGTTTTTATGTCATAGAATAGTAGCATAGGAAGCCAAAATGTGAACAGAAACCTGAGCCTGTGTGTACATGTGTGTGTCTGCATGTGTTTAGTTTTTTATGTAGCACTATGACAAGTAGGCCCAAGTCATGAGCTTACTTTCCAAGATAGCAAGTCTGACTTTAATTCATATTTATTGACCTCACAGGTTGGAGGTAGGCCAGAGGTTCCAGCCAGACGGACAAGGTAGGTGAACAAGGAGATGTAAATTCACTGTAGACCAAAGATGTAGGACGGCTGTTGTCCAAGGGCCTATTATACTGTTTTATTCATAGTAGCTGAGTGGTAGCATTTTTACCTTTGAATGTAAGTGTATTTTTTGATGATACAGCACACATGTTCTTTTTCCTCACTATACATTCAGTGTAGTTGTAACATCTACTGTTTTGAACTGAGCAGTATTTTATTTCTGTCAAATCTGTACAAAGTTTATCAGCACATCATTTATTATTTTTTCAATTTAAAAACTTCAGTGCCCATTGGAGGTTTACATGCCTCATTTAAGATTCAGGTGACATTCAAGGACAGTCATGCCACATCTCATAAAAAAATGTTTATTAGTGCTGGGGAAGAGTCCAGGAATTCAGACTAGTACTCGTTTTACTTTGGAGAATATTTCAGTTCAAGGTCTCCCCTGGAAAGCCATCCCTCTGTCCATATTTGCCTTTACTGTAGATCAGAGTGTAAAAGGAAAAAGGAATTGGAATGCAGGGATCAAAGCCACAGTATTCCTGGAATTGAGTAAGAGTGAATTCCTATATCTATTAGAGGTTAAGTTTAAGTGTCTAAGAAACTAGTTTCAAATGTATTTATGTCTTAAGAGAAAAATGTATACTTCATGAGTAGGAGTAAAATCCATGATTATCTTTACTTGATGCTGAGCTATTTGCTTCCCTGTGACTGGTCACAGCTGTAACTGGCACAGTGCTGTTTGCTATCTGAGTGAGAATTCACCAGACAATAGGACAAAACCCTCTTGACTTTAGAGGATGCAGCCCTGGTCTAATCTTGACTCAGTGACCAAACTGGTTGTTTGACTTTAATCTCTCTGAGCTTGTCAGTTTCCTGTCAGTCAGGTGATAGTTCCTCCCAGGGCCTTGGTGCTAAGGAAGGTAACAATTCCAGTGTACCTAGGTCAGTGCATGAGCATGTTCCCTAGGGATGGCTCATTGCTCTGTTTTTTGACGTGGTCTCGTGCTGTCTCGTAGGTGTATTGATGGTGTTTACTTTTGGTCTTTTTGGTCAGGCTCTTATTTCCCCCTCTAAAGGGGTTAGTCTTGAAAATAAGCAGCAGCCTTTTGGGTGATTGTCACCCTTTGGTACAAGTCATTTCTTAAGACTATTCAGACCAGAATATGAAGAACCTTATCTTCATCCTTAGAAGATACTCCACTAAGTGAACAGAAAAGCAAAACTGTTAATCAGCTGGATGTGGTGGAGGTGGACTCAGTTCTAGTCGTCAGTGAAGTCCTCTGTTCTGTGACCTGCTTCCCTTTATTCCATTGAGTGCCTCTCTTATAGCACACAGGACTCCTTGGTGAAATTAGTAATCCCATCTGGGTAAATTAAACTCTAATTGTCTCTTGCCATGCCGTTGTGTTTCTGACATAAAGCATTTGAGGCCATCGAGGCCAGCTTAGAAAGTAAAGGAATGCACAACTGACACAGATGGATCATTTGAATTTGAAGCTCTCACTTTGCTTTTTTATTATTTATTTATTTTTATCGAACTCAAGACCGTATGCTTGCAAGGCAGGCATTTAGGCCGCTGAGCTAAATCTCCAGCCCTCACTTTGCTTTTTAACAGCCACTATTACTTAGATTTTTCATTTTCCTGCAAGGATGCCTCATAAAATGTTGCCATCTCATTTTTTTGTTTGGAAGGTGAAGAAAAGGTTCCCCTTTTTTTTTGCTTTTCCTCTTTAAGTAGTAGTTAAACTCAGTGTAGGAGGTCTCTGCTAGCTGTTGTTTGAAAGCTGTTATTTGGGTGCAGAACATTTCTAGGTGAGATTTCTCATTTACTTGAGACACTGATTTTCGTTTTCTCTACAGAAGGTGATTTCAATCATGCTTATTTGATGTGTGATTTTGTTTTACTTTCTGCCTTTCCTTTTTAAAAAGTGTCATTTAGGCATTGACTTGATTCTCTGCAAGTAGAAGAAAGAAAACAAAAGTAGATTAAAAAATATTTTGATTTCACAAATATGCATATATACATTTATCACATTAGCGTGTGTTACTCTTATGTTTATTGATATCTCATTAGAGAAAAATCTAATTCAGAAAAATTACTTAATAGAAAATTATGGAAATGCAAATTTATAGTCATACCTCTAGTTTACTTTATAAACAAAATCCTGAGTAAGATTTACATCCTTCCTTTCATTTTCATCTTCACAGAAGTTGGACAGTTTATAAGACTATAAAATGTATAGGCCACATATTTGTCATATGGAGCAGCAGTGGACTAGGAGGAAAATGCACTAAATTTTAATTATATGCCAGATAACAGTTACCTGGGCTAGGAATTTCACTTCATGGGCTGCAGCTTCCTTACATGGAAAGTGATGCTGATTCTTTTGCTTTCCCAGGCATATTCAGCTCTAAAACCCATTGTGTTTTATTCTAAAGATCAACATAATTCTGGGTAATTCTCTATCTGAAATTTCCTGCATTTCTTCAAGCCACAGATGGAGACATGCATGAATTTTATTAACTCCCCTAGCCTTTGGAGGAAAAGATTTCTGAAAATTTATTGATTTTCTTTTTTTCTTTCTTTCTTTTTTTTCCTTCCCAGCTTAGATTTGCTAAACATTTAATACATTCCCAGCACTGGGTTGGGCAACATGAGTAAGTAAAAACATGAAAGTATTTCTTGATGCAATTGATAGCTGGAAATGCCTTGAAAATAATATCAAAGTAGAAAATGGACACAACTGTGTTACAAAATATAACACTTGTGTTTATGAAGCACTTCTTATTGCTAGCACAATACTCATCTAATCCTCATTCCTAACCCCATAAGATAAATGGTGTCATCACCTCAATTGTACAGAGAAAACTTAGGCATCGAGAGGGGTGGAATGAATTATCCCAAGTTACTGTTCAACACAGTGGTTTAGAGAAGAGATTTTAGAGTTTCTGGGGTCCCCCTGGGATAAGTTAGTTTAAATACTGAGAAAAACTAGGAGAGTAGTCTAGGGATAAGGGGATTGCATCTGACTTTCTAGACAAGATTTTATTAAAAAGCAAAAACACTTTTCCCCCTTGGTAATTGGCATTGTAAAAACGACATTTATTATAAATTTATGATTGTGTGCTTTGGAGGGAAGAGTCCCAAAAAAGATCTGAAACTGGGTTAAGTGTTGAGAGTTGCACACCGGAGGTGATTGCCAGTGGAAGCAGGGGAGTGTGCTACGTGTCCTCTAGGCAGCTTTCCCCTTGGCTCCCAGAGGGAACGTTCTCCCTGTGCATTGTGACCTGGAGTCCAGCACTCCAGTGGGCATAGTCCTGGGCCTCTCTTTGTCTGTCTTCATGGAGGGTCTTGGGAACATGACACTGGTGGTCCTTGTGACAGGTGCTGCCAAACCTGTGCATATATAGGTTCCACGGCGGTAAGTCAGGAAGTGAGAGGCATGGGGGTACCAGCCTGGCTGTCATCCGTGCAGGGGCTTGCAAACATTGTTAGGATTGACCTCTCCAGAAAAAAAGAAAAGAAAAGAGCAAAGCAAAGCAAAGCCTTCCTGCCTTGGGTGCCTGCCTTCCTGAACTGCTGCTTGTGCAAGCAGAACTGTTTCTCCTCCCATCCTGCCCCTCAGCTGCTGAGGGTGAGAGCTGCCCAGAGGCCTCCCACTGTAACCCTCTGCTGGTGAGTTCCTGGGAGGCAGTAGCCCACTGGCTGCGGGAGATGGAGCAGCTCCCAGTCCTCCTTGATTAGGGTATGTCAGGGTTGTCAGGGCAACTGTTCACGGGGGCAGCGTGTCGTCTTTTCCCTTCTCTGCTGTGCGCCGGAATATTTTACTGTGCAAGGGAGGAAGAAGATTGGGAAAAGTGCTGCAGCAGGAAGGAGAAGCTGGGATCTGATTGCACAGGTTAGGCAGTGGAGGGAGGCATCTGAACCTGCATGACGGTAATAATAGGGCTTTGCTGGAAGGGGTGTATGTGTGTGTGTGTGCAAGTGTGAGTGAATGTCCTTACCCATGTGTGTACCTGGGGGGAGTAAGTGGCTGGGGACAGCTGCTAGATGAGGGGGAACAGCAGGGCCTCAGTTGCCAAGTGGCTGGTAGTATCTGTCAGCTGTTTGCACAGTGTTTACCCATAGGGGATCTATTACAAGTGCTCAAATGAACCGGCAGCTTCCTGGGAGCTGCAATTACATAAGCATATATATTTTAATATAATAATAATTAAAAAACAAGTAGCAGCAGCAGTATGCCTGGATCAGCTACAGCTCTTCGACAAGAGAGACTGAAGAAGACCAATGCAAGGCCAATTCCCCTTGGTTTATTCACCATTAATGAGGAAGATGAACAGCCAAAGAGTGGAAATTCCAGAAGACCGAAAGGTATGCATTAGCTCTACTCTTTGGTTGGAGCCAGATCCATCCCTGTTTCCCACCATGTTTATATCAGCACTTTACAAACTACTTATAGTTTATAGTGCCTGCTCTGGAAAGTGCAGGTGACCTAACACAGCTTACTGGTGGTATTTACACACCCTGGAGAGCTGTGTATGCGAGAAAGAGAAACGGAAATCAGTTTTGCAGATTTTGTAAACTCAAGGTCAGCTACCTTTGACCCCAGATGCTTTTGTGATCTGGAGATCTTTAATTTTCACATGCTCACTTAAAACAGTGGCTGTGACTCTGTCCTCTTGGTGTTATCAAGGCTTATATAAACACCTCCACACCTTGCTTCCGTGCATCAGGCAATTTCTGTTTACTTTAGTGAAGTGGGTTTTTCCTTAAAAGAGACTGGTTAGATAGAGTGAATTTAAGACTGCTGCTTTTTCAGGAGCATTGATTGAGGACATTACTGGCTTTTCTCTACCAAAACGTTAACAGTGAAGGGGAGGAAACCAAAACTTAAGAAGAACTGCAGAGCTGGGGGGCCAGGAGCAGACAGCAAGGTTTTATGACTTCTGATAATAGCTCTGTCACTGGGAACTTGTATAGTGAATGAAATGTACTGGGTACAGAAAATAGAGGTTTGAATTGTGTGTTGTTTTCTCAAGAAAAAATGTAGTAGCAGCTGGCCGAGCTTCTTGCATCCTGTGTACAGCATCGGCTGTAGCATCATCTCTTAGCCACTCTCCCAGGGCTATAATTATCAGTCAGAGATGCAACCTCATGCATTTTTGAAGAGCTTTAAGGCTTACATTTTAAGTTTTCTAACATTCTGGTTCTTGCAGCCCTCTTGGCAAAAATGTATATGCTCTTCTTAAGCAGATGGGTCATCAGTTTTGTTGTTTTTATGTGCTGATTAAATTTTAGCTTGCATTCAGATTGTTCTGTCACTGAAATGCCAAGTTTTCCTTAGTGTGATACAAGATAGCAAGTGCTTTAGCAATGGTAGATTGAATATTTAAATAAAATCCAGTGTTCTTACATTGTTGGTTTTCTTTTTCCTGGTCCTTCAGTGAGTCATAGTTTGCTTTTATTGAATATAATTGAAACTGCACTTTTAATCTGAAAGTGTATTTTTATCTACTTTTCCAAAGACTATGCATGAGGAAGTTCTAGTAAATAGCATCTAACTGCTGCAGTTGATTTTTGTGTTCTGTCAGGCATGGCTTCTGTCTGAGGACCAAATGACCTCTGAAATCCAATGGTGCTACACTGGAAGGTGACTTATGTGCTACTTTTATTTGCCTGTAAATTAAATAGTTGAACCAGAGTGTATTGCTTTTGATGAGATGTCAGCACTTTAAATTATCAGTAGCAAATCATTCACTCTTTGAGAAGTAGGTAACTTTTAAAATTAATGCAGATTTCTTGAATTGTTTCCGCAGGGTATTTTTGGTAACATTCTTGATTTGTGGCACTTTTCTTGGGTGTCCTGGGACTGTAATTTCGGATAGCTATTCATTTTATTAGTAGTAATTTTCTTGAAGCCCTTTTCTTGTGTGCTGTGGGAATTTGTTGTTGTTTTAGTTACCTTTTAATATTTTAAAGGGGAAGAGGGGGGAAGTGGGTACTTCTAAAAGTCTATTTGTTTTTGGCGGTTTATATAGTTAAGAGTCTTAAATCAAGGAGTTTCAGATCCCTTGCCATATTTTCCTTTCTACTCCTGCTCACACCAAAAACAAAACAAAAACAAAAAAGCAACAGCAAAGACTGAGGGCGGAAGCAGGGCAGGTGGGTGGGGTTCTTGCTAATAAAGATATCCAGATTTTCTTTATATCCTAAAATGTCTCTAATGTATATACATTTGACAAAATAGGCAGATAAACAACCCTGGGTATCTCTATGCTTGATGAATAAACCTCTTTGGCTTTGATTTTGAATTTCTCTGGGCAGTAGGAGCATTCATTCACTCTCTAGTATTCTTCTGTTTAATAGAAAACTGATGGGTCAGTTCTGTGTCTGTCTTGTCCAGTGTGCCTGTCGTTAGCCACATGTAGCAACAGAGCGTGAAAAATACTGCTATTACAAATGAGGAGGCGATTTTTTTGTTTTTAGTTACCTTATTAGACAGCACAATTCTAGTCTGCAGGGCTGTGACCTTGTGAATTTGTGTCCTCTCTGCCTTGTCCGTTTTTACTGCTTCATGATTCCAGACATGGTCGGGTCTGTGGATCAGGATGGTTTTGAAGGGCACCGTGAAGCAGATGGCTTTTGTGCAGCAAGGGAGCACAGTAGCTTAGATTTATAGATCATTTTTTTTTTCCTTTTCCACTTAAGTTTTATTGCACTCTCCTGAATACTATTCCGTACCTGTCACTGTTTGCCCATATCATCTTTTGTAATTTCTAATGGGCTCATGTTTACTGAATTGTTATTTCCAAAGCATCATGGTAAGATGACATGCAGGTTGTCTGTTATGTATGACTATTAAGATAAACTGTTTTCTTTTCTACCTACTCCATGATCCAATCTATGATATATAACCCAACCAATGATATCTAAACCTGATGTCACAATCTGGTGTATCTCTATCTCCTTCTCCTCCCTTTCTTCCTCCTCCTCCTTCCCCTCCTCCTCTTGTTCTTCTTCCTCCTCCCCTTCCTCTCCCACCTTCCTCTCCTCCCCTCCCTTCCCCTCCTCCTCTTCTTTTTCCTTTTTCCTTCTCCTCTTTCTATCATACCAATAACAAAGAAGCTTGGTATCTAAAGTCAGTAAGCTAAGTGTTCTGTCAAGGATTACTCTAGCTTATTGATTGATGAGTACCATTTTTGCAAGTACCTATACTGAGAACTTACCATTGTCATCCACCTAGTGGTTACCACCTGGACTTGTGAACAGTGGCTTCCAAGTTACCTGGAGGAGTGAGATAGGCATGTATGATAGTAGACTAGATTAACTCCTGAAAGAATGATTATTCACCTGTGTAATCAATTGGAATGTAAATGTTTGGTGTCCCTTGCTATTTTTAATATGTGACATGTAAACAATAATTGGGAGTGAGCCAGGCTTAGGCTGTTGCTGCCCTTACGCACTGGAATGCCACCTTCAGGCCTGCCTGGGCAAGATTGTTTAGGTATCGCAGTAACCAAATGCCTTTGGGTAAGTTTCAAGGCGAACCTGCCTATGAATTTTGTGAAGCTCAGTGTGATTACTAAGACATTTTTCCCCTAAAGCAGCATTGATTAGGTGCTCACTTTGGGGCAGATGACACTTGTTGGGGTATTTCAGAAGTGCTGTGATGCAAAGATAATTGACATGGTTTTTCTTGTCAGATGTGTTAACTATCCAGTGGGGGATGACAGTATGCACAGATAATGCAAGAGCTGAAATCGAAATGAGGGGAAGGGGAAAGAGAGGGTGAGAGTGGCACAAATGTTGAATGTATGCCGACTGCAAAGCTCAGTTTTCAAACTGGAGCAGAAAGATTAAAGAAAACAGGCTCCTGTCCTGTTCCATCCCATATATCTAGCTGAAGTGGAAGCTCTTGGAAGACTCAGAGAAGGAACTTAAGATGCTGGGTAGAGTGGCTGATACCTGGGCATCACCTGCCTCTAGGAACTCCTCAGTAGAAGTGTTTCACCAGGAGCAGGAGTCTCAGCTGGGAGTCTGTGAACCTTACTTGGTGTATAGGTGTATTAACTTGTCCCTTGTAGGAGTTTTTGTTTTGCTTCTGTTATTATGAACAGAGAACTATCTTGTAATAATCTGAATTTCAGCTTCTCTTGAAAAACTGGAAAATGTTTTTCCTGGCAGTGGCCAGCAGCTGCCCCTGCAGAGCCTGCACTGCTAGGGTGTGCCTCACCTGGCCCGCCTCAGTTGTCTGTGCTCATTTGCATCTGTAACACCTGATCCAGAGAATAGGTCTGAGTTCTGGTGTGGCTGTAGACTATTCCATCTGCCTCTGTGTCTCCTTCCCTCCTACCCTGAGCTGTGGCAACACCAAAATGCTTGCATCTCCCTGCTCTCGTCTTCTTGCCTGATTCTGTCCTTGTGGTTTTCCACCCTTTCCTCCTCCCTTGGACAGTTCTTATTATGAGTTGGCATCAGAATGGTGTCCTTTCTTGCACAATCACTGGGGTGTCACCTCTAGAAGACAGCCCTCTCTTGTGGCCTCTCCTCCTGACACAGAAGGCAGCCCTGTCACTTTTGTTCTGACACTTGTCTCTGTATACAGTTTGTGCACCTGCTGGCTCTTCTGTAGACAGTCCAGGACTCTTCCTTTTCAAACACTGTACAGTACAGAGAGCACACAGCATTAAAAAGGTGTTTCATAGACTGGGATATGGGCCCACGCCTTAATACCAGCTGCTCAGGAGACAGAGGCAGCAAGATCACAAGGTTGAGGTCAAGCTGGGTAACTCAGCAAGACTCTTTGCAAAATAGAAAATAACAATAAAAAAAGCGTCACGGCCTCTAAAGACCTAACGTGGAAATTCCAAGAAATATTGATAGCATTAGTATTATCCTTCCAAGGTAGTTACTTGGAAAGAGATAGTACTGTGTCTGACACGTTAATCCTATCACTTTCTACCAGACTGCACTTAATAGTAGATCAGGGGTTTTACTCTGTTTTGTTGTTTTCTATCATGGTGTTGATCATTTTTCTTTGGTGGAAAAATGAAGGTGGATACTTTCAAGGCGGTAGTAATTGACTACTTTGTTGATACCAAGATTAATAATGCTTTCTGATTCCTTTATCAGCTATTCATATATTAAACTGTAATAAAACACTATACTTCACCTTGAAATCAGGCACGGTTGTTCTGGGAAGCTGTGCTTCCCTCCCACCCCTTGTTTTTAAAAAAGTGTGTATTTATGGGGCCTTGCAGTGACCATTTTTCTTTGACTTATCTGCCATAAAGGTAGATTTTCTGCCAGTTGAGGTTTCCAAATGAAATACAATCTGCGTTTACTGGGTGCTGTCCTGTCAGACGGGAGATGCTCTAGCAACTGTAAATCTGCTTTGTAAGTCATGAGTCTTTGTTCCCAAAGAGGAATCTGATGACAAGAAGTGTGAATGCCACTCTGGACGCCTTCTCACACACGTCTCCCTGCATCTTTCCTCTTTTGTTCTGTGGGACTTGTACCATCATTTGTTCCCAGTGTCCCTGTGTGTGCCATTCACCTCTAGGCAAAAGATTTTAACAGTAAAACTTAACAGCTCAATGAGGCAAAAGTTTATTTTAGAAAAACAGTAATATCAAAGCTTCCTACTGCAAGAGGAAATCTTGATGTCAAAGACCCTAAAGGTAATATTTTATTCAAAATATTTGTATTAAAAAAAGAAGAGGGGATATCAGGAACAAGGATCATAACTTTGTTTTCTCTTTCTTTTTTCCAGTACTGGGGATTGAACCCAGCAAGTGCTGAGCTACACCTCAACCCCATCCCCCTTTTTTGAAACAAAGTCTCATTAACCTGCCCCAGCTGATTTCAGACTTGCAATCCACCTGCCTCAGCTTCCTGAGGAATTGGAACAACTGCAAGCACGTAGTGCTGTGCTCAGTTCTGAGGCGGGCCGGGTGATGCACATTTTAGCAGCGGGTACTGGAGCATGTGTGCATGCTCTGCAGGGACAGCTGCTGGCCACTGCCATGGAGAATGTGGGCTGAGTATGAGCAGGTTTTCCAATTTTTCAAGAGAAGCTGAAATCGAGATTATTGCAAGATAGTTCTCTGTTCCTAATAGAAGCAAAACAAACAGAACCGAGCATAGTAGTGCACCCAAATATTTGTCGAAGGAATGAATACAACAGTCTCCCAGGCACTCTGTGTCATAGAAGTAGATATTACATACCTGTTACTGTATACAAGAGGAAAATGGTTCAGCTTATACATAACCAAAATTTTTTATACAGGGAGATACTATAAAAAATGGAATTTGTGGGCTGGGGATGTAGCTCAATGCACAGTGCCTGCCTGGCAAGTGCACAAGTGCAAGATCCTGAGTTCAATTCCTGATACAAAAAAAAAAAAAAAAAGACAAGAAAATGGAATTTGTTTGCTATGTAAAACTAAAAGGTTTTTAAAATGTGTACCTGTTTCAAGAGCTAGATTGGTGGGGCTAGAAGAACTGACTAGTCCTATTCATAGAAACAAAATATAACTAAATAGTAGCTTAGAACAGTGGCATGCATTTCACAGCCACTGTTTGTTGTCATTGAAAGCACTTAAAGGTTTGCCATTGCTGGCTTAGACCCTCTTACTTAGTAAGTGATAGACATTCTTTACTGGGAAGTTATAGTGTGAGTTTGAATTGAGTATCTACTAATATCACTGTATCTCAAGGAGCAACTTTAATTTATTGTAACCAAAAATTGTCTAAGTGATTCTCAGGTACCTTGATCATGTTTTTTTTTTCAGGTAGCACAAGCTATTACCTTAAAAGCAACAACAGGAATTTTAAGGTAGTCTGTCTTGAGTTTCAGATCTGGACGTTTAGGAAGAGCCCATTGTAAGCTGAGCCTTCTATGTGTCAAAAAGTCTGTGTTCTAAGCAGGCACAGTGGAGCATGCCTGGAGTCCTGGCTACTTGGGAGGCTGAGATGAGGGAATTGCAAATTCAAGGCCAGACTAGGGAGTATAGCATGTCCCTGTCTCAGAAAGGCCTTGGAATGTAGCTCAGTGGAAAGCAGTGTGTTTAATCCCCAGTACTTCAAAGGTAGATAGGCAGATTGTCTGATTGATTTATGTTCTAGATTTACCAAATTCAAAAGGCAAGTCTTAACCCTGTTACAGTCAGACTCAGAAGCATGGAGGGCCAAAGTGTGTCACATAGCACTGTGTTTGAAATATTTACAAGAGCACCATTCCATATTTATGCTGTTTGCATAATGGAAATACTGTTTTTCAGACTCTGCTCAGCAGTAGTTCATTAGTGAGAGTAGATTCTTTCCAAATTGCACAGAATTTACAATCTTGGTTCCAATGTAGAGTATGGGAAGGAATGATGTGTAGTAGTATAGACCAAGAAAAATACTTTACTTTACTTTTTCTTTTCTTTTCTTTTCTTTTCTTTTCTTTTCTTTTCTTTTCTTTCTTTCTTTCTTTCTTTCTTTCTTCACAGTCTGGTTTTGTTTGCTAGTTTGTTTTTGTTTCTTTTTTTCTTGGTACTGGGGATCAAACTCTCAACCTTGAGCTTGTGCCACTGAGCTAAATCCCTGGCCTGAAAGATTATTTTCATAGTGTTGGTTTTGACTGTATTTGATTTGGGGGACTAGATTCACCCTAAATATGCAATGCAGGCCTAATATAATAGTAGCAAGATATTAAAACTAAAATCATTACTAGGGACAAGAGAATGGATGCTAGTTCTACCTTTGCACATGTAATAAGATTACTTTCAAGGTCAGAAAAATATTATTAATAGATGACTTGATTTGAATGGTAGTAGAATCTCTCAGCCCCTTTAAAAACCTTCCTGGATAATGTAGCATGAAGTCTAAATGAAAATGCATCTTCAAAAGAAGAGCTGCATCTGGTCCCCTGAATAGAACTATAGAATTTCAGGACAGAATTATACCTAACTGACAGGAATATAACCCAACTGTCACTTCAGGGATATAGCGATTTCTATGATTGGAAAAACAGGAGATGAGGAAAAGTGTAACTAGATTAACTGGTAGTGAGTGGCCACGGGTCCAAGTTAGCCACAGTTACCAGAAATTCAGGCTAGGAATTTGAGAAAGCCTATGTGACACGATAATGTGGTGTATTTAACCTTTCCAAGCCTGCTTCCCACCTGTAAAGGGAAACTAATAAAGTCATAAACATAGGTGGTGGTGAGGACTAGAGAGAATATGTAAACACCGGAACTGATGAAATGATAGTTGTAATCATGGTTATTTGAAGATGATCTTCCGTATTTTCTGTTAACTTCTGCTGAGATAATGGCCTGGCAGGAAGACCATCAACTGGTTTGCCCTAGCATTTCTGTCAGTCTTTCTACCACGGAGCTGCTGCTGTAGTCTGATTGGTAACCTTTGCCTTAATTTACTGTGAATGAAAGTTTCTATGATGACCGAGGGCTGCTGTTTTTCTCAGGTCTTTTTATTCACTTTTCTACAATAGGCATGTGCAACTGGATCTGTGTTCTGTGTTTATTCACATGGATCAGAATTACTAGATGTCAGGTAGGTACTCATGAAATATCCTGCAGCCTGGTGTTGTTTTTGTTTTGTTTTGTTTTGGTTTTTTTGGTACCAGGGATCAAACTCACGACTTCACACTTGCCAGGCAGGTGCTTATGTCACTGAGCTAAATCTTCAGCCCCTGAGCCTTGTGGTGTTTTGTGAAAGAAAGAAATTACCATTATATGAGATTACCTTGCTATTTCAAATACAATTAAAGGAGTCTCCCTTTTATTCCTTGGGATAAATGGAAAACTTCTGGTCTCCCTTAATCAGGGAACAACAGCAGTAATCCTCTGCCATCTTAGAAGCCATCAGGTCCTCCCCTCCTCTGTTGCGATGTACATGTGTAAATTGCTTGATGGAAAGATCTTAGGCTTGTGGGGAGATTTCTACCAGTGAGTTTAGGTTGGATGGTTGTGCTCAGTATGGTGGTCTGTCTTTTATTTCACACATCTTATCTCTCTGCTACTTATGTTTCCTTCACCAGATCAGCAGTAAGTGCTAAGACATGGATGCTGGCAAAAGCACCAAATTAAATGTTGAGTGCTGCTGTTAGCAAACTTACCATCTCACTCTACGGTGGAGAGGGTCCACCTCCAGCAGCACTGTGGACCCTGCTCATCTCCTCCTTCCAAAAATTGCCATCCCTCATCAACTCCTGCTTATCAATCCTTCAGCTTAAATTTCATTTCCTTCAAAATGTCCCTAAGCCAGTTCCCAGGTTCTAGGCTTTGTTAGGATTTCACATTTGTCCTTTCTTACTCCAATGAAACTGTAAATAAAATGCTTTTTTGCTGAGTGGTTGTCGAATGTCTGTGTCCTCAACTAGACCAAAGTTTTAGAGAGCAATCAGTGTGTCTGTAAAATTCACACCACACCCAGTACAGAAGCTAAGAGTATAGTTGGGGCTACCTAAATATTGTCTGCATAAATGTTGATATGAAGTTGACAGGAATACACTCAACTGTTCTTTACTTTTATAACTGATAGTGCTAGGAACCTTCTCTTTAGCTTTCCAGTTGAAACATTCTCTTTTTCCATTGAGCCATTGTGTAGAACATGAGGGAAGTATTTTCTGGGTGCCTGTTTCAGACTTCCTGGACCATAAGTGGTAATCAGATGCAAAGGCACTAGTCCAGCTTCTCAGGATGACATAAGAGGCAGTACATTGACCCTTCTGGTCAGGAGGATGAGAGAGCACAACATGGGGAGACTGTCTAGGCATTTGACTACTCCAGGGCCCAGGACTTTGTTCTGAACCTGCCAAAGGCCTAGAGATACCAGCTTGATCACCACCCTATCTGGTGATATGACAGTGACTTTTGTATTAAAGACCTTTGGCCACTGACCTTCATGTGGAGATGACTTGTTAATTTTCTTTTAAGACACTATGGCATGGAGAGTGTACAATGACCTAAATCAAATTCTAGTGCTAGGGCATTCTAGAAACACTCTCTACCCTCTTCTTTCCTGAACTGCCAGAGCTCCCTGTGAAACATTCATTTTGAATTTGTGCTGTGTACACACTATGGCCATGTTTGAACTATTACTAATATTTATTTTCTCTTTGAACAATGGAAATTTACTATCATGATTGAGAAGCATAAGTTGTAAACCAAGGGAAATACATAAGAAATCCTCCATGAATTTAACTCCCTCTGAGCTCCTTGTCAAGTAATGTCTCTCCCACTGCTATATGCCCCTCTGTGGATTAGGAAACATTTTAGAAAGATGTAGAGCAGCTGCTAATTTAGCCAAATCCCAAACATACCTAGTCACATTCCCTCAGGTCTGCCACCTATTCTAGTGCATCCTGTTAAGCCACCCTCAGAAATTCCTTTTTTTACTTCTCTTTTATAAGCTATCTCTGCATGGCCTTTTTTTTTTTTTTTTAATGAGACCCAGAAAAACAGGTTCTTTGTGGGCAGGCCTTTCAGTCCACAGTGTAAAGATGCAAAGTGGCAACTGAGATGGCAGGATTCAAAAAACCTCACCACTCTGTTTTTACCCTGGGCTTGCTTGGGGAGTCATATTTTCTTTTTTATAAGTCTGTTGCTTCTGCTTCTCTCTGACATGGGAGTAGTAATTCTTTTTCCTAATTTATACATGACACTGTTCCTCTTCCTACAGCTTCTGCTCCCCATCTAGTAGTTTAAAGTGTAGTACAATAGCATTAACATTAGCATGAATTATGAATGGATCCCAGACTGACCAGTAACATAAACATTTCCACTCATCCACCAGCTTTATACATTGTCTTGCAATCCAAGTAACTTCAAAGTCATCTTCACTGCGTAGCTACAAGTTCCAGTGACTTGCACATCTACTTTGAAGCTGCACGTGGCCTTTCTTTCAACACCATTTAGCCTACTGGCAGTGAAGTTGCGTCTGTGTTGGGACTTGTTTCTGATCTACACAGCCTGTGATAGATACTGTGAAGTCAGAAATTGCCCTGGGCACTCATAGACCTCAGCTTCTGTGGGCATGGACTTGGTGCCTACCTCATGCTAGGCAGGGTGCTAGATGTGTCCTTGTATGTGAGCTCATGCTGCTATCAACTCACTGAAGCCTCACCGTTCTGAACTCTGCATCCTCTGCACATCCTCAGACTTCCCCTTCCCTCTGTGTCCTAGGGTCACACGCTCTCTTCCAGCCCACGGGCCTTTCTTCCTCCTGAGCTTGGGAGTAGCCATGCCAGTGACATATGCAGATGCATGTCTAAGCCTACCTTGTGGGTTCTCAGCTCCCTACATAGAGAACTGTTCCACTTTATTCCTTTCGTGCCATCAGCTAAACCGTCTCTTCTGCTGGCCATTTGTTTTAGTCAGTTCTTATCACAGGGGTGCTCACCCTGTCTCGCTCGCAAGAGCTTATATGTTCTCCAGTTTACTGTGAATATCAGTTTCTGGATCATAATTTACTCCCATAAGTAGAGAGAGAAAATAAGTAAGGCATTACAGCCAGTATTTTTAAACTAAAATTCAGTGATAAGAAAGAGAAAACAAAGAACTTCTGTTTCATTTGACATGATTTTGAAGGAGAAGGGTAATATTTGAAAAGACTGTTGCCTACTAATACTGGATTTAATGAAATCCTGAGTGTTAAAGGATAATTACAATTAGTTATGTGGCTGGTGACATGATATTTTTGATGAAGCATTATAGATAAAAGCTAATGAAATGCTCCTGGCACTATGCAGATTTCCTGGTCACTTCTTGTAACCATAGAGGCTTCATAAATGAGTTAATAGAATTACTGATCTATATCTTTTTACTTCAGGAGAATAAAGTTAAAGCATAAGGCCATAGTCTTTCAGGTGGTGAGTTCATAACAGAGTGCTTTGCTGCAAACTTTGGGGTTTGTCGGTCCTGTCTTCTGACAGTCTGTCATAATCTTGACAGGGTAGGCTCACTGCGGTATTCATAGTAACCTGATTTTGATTTCTTCCAAGTTAGGTACACTTTAATGAATCTGGCTTATAGGAAATTGCTTGGCTGAATACTTGACTACTTCAGTTTTCCTCCAGCATGTTGTGTCTTTAAAATTTACCTTAATGTTTACTGTGAGAGTTAAAACAAAAAATAAGCAAGGAACCTGCCCTGGGTTGATATTAATGATTCATCCAGGACAGATCTGTAATGCTCAGCATCACTGAGTTTCCTCCCCGGGGGCCCTGAGACTCCTAGTTCATTAGACAGAAGTTGACTGAGGAAGAGCAGGTGTCTCTGCTTGAAACCTCGGTGGGTGTGCTGTGGGATACGTGGTCAATTAGAGTGGGCATGGCGTTAGTGTCAAAACCAAGGTCGCCTGATCTTGAGCATTAACTTTCTTATCCTGATTCTGATGCCTCAGGACTCTTAGTAATGTAATAAGTGCGTGACGTTGTGGTCACTGGTAAAAACCAATGTTTTTAACTGGTAAACCAGGCAAGTTTGGGTTGTAATATCCTAGGAAAATGGTGTTTTGGGTGCCATATCCTAGGATATGGCATATGTGTTGTTTTTCTTTTAAGACAAAAGATGTCAGTGAACAAGTTTTTTTTTTTTTTTCCTACTCTCAGTATTCAGGTTTAATTGCAGTATTGGCACTTTGTGGTAAACAAGTGGGGTTTGGGTTGTAGTTTGGGCACTCATCTCCAAAAGGTTCACCATCACTATCCTAGGACTCTGAAATTTGAACTTGGGGATATGTGTTAAAGGTTGAGTTAGGGCTGCAAACATGTGAGCAGTGTGTCATGGTCTCTCAGGGGTGGCAAGGTGTAGGAATGAAAATTTGGACTTCTGAGCCAATGCCAGTGTGTTACCTCCTAACTGTGCTTCTGGCAAGGTGCTGGGTATTTCCATTCCTTGCTTGCTTCACCCAGAAATCAGGGACAGTGCCATAAGGTTGCTCAGATTAGGTGGATAACTTGCTGGATGTACTTTTAAGTGTACTAGGAAGCCAGCCTCTACAGAGCAGTGAGAATGTTAATTAGGATATTTTCTTAGTTCAGGGCTTTATCTTAGGAATTTGAAAAAACCCCAGCATTTTTGAGAAGACTTCTAAATTCTGGGAGATGTGAATCACATGAATGGAAATTTGTGTCTGGTCTATAAAAAATACATAATTCTGGTCTTATACAGATCCTCCTGCCCACTTTCTGAGATGATTTATTCTGATTATATATATATATATATATATATATTCTGATTATATATATATATTATATGTGTATATATATTATATGTGTATATATATATACATACATCTTAAGGAATGAAGAATCTCTTCTAATAAATGGGAGTTTGTTGACTCACCTGCATTAGGTACTTGGGCTAGGAAAGCAGGCATCTCCTGCCAAAGGACCTTTAATTGATTCTAGAAATTTCCCAAAGCTTGTGAACATTAAGATATTTTGAAACCACCGCCGTTATGGATCCAGTCCCCTAAGAACTCACACCGGGCTCTTCTCATGTTTCTCTTCCCCTGCCTATAGGTAATCCTCAAATGCGGTTTGTGTAAAGTCTTACTGACTCCTGTCATTTAGCTAATGCTTCTTTCTTACAGATACCTGCTACCATACGCAGTAATCATTACGCATATCCTTAGGTAGGCATTGACTTGTTACAGCTTGTTTTCATTGCCGTCGTAACCTTTTATATATTCAAGGCTCTGAATTGGATATTCAGGTTTATATACCTATAATACACATATTGGAAGGCAAAAGTGTTGAATTGAGGTTGTTCTGTTTGAAAAAATTTCTTTGGAAAAACATAATTGGTGATTTACTCTAAGAATTTTATTTAATATAATGCTAAACATTAAAATAATGAAGTTCTCTTGTTTCCTCATTGATTTCATGAGAAGTAGAAATTTCTCAAGTCTTAAATATACTCTTAAGTATTCTTTACCAATTACTTTGGTTTTATTATATCAGAATGTTTATAAATTTTCTGAAGAGAGAGAACAATGTTAGTACACAATTCATAGACAGTATTCTAATAATAGTTTTTTTCGCAGACTAGAAGAGATTTTGTGGATACATGGACCGTATTGTTTGTAAGTATGTATGTATATATTTATAATGAGGACTGAACCCAGGCCTTGGGTGTGCTAGGCAAGTACTCCACTGCTGCAGTGTATGCAATTCCCTGCTTTCCCATATCCTCACTTACACCTAATTTGTTAAGATACTTTGGTAGGGTTTTTTTGTTTGTTTGTTTTGTCTTGGGTTTTTTGTGGTTGCGGTGTGTGGGGGGGAATCAGACTCAGGGTTTTATGCATGCTAGACAACACTGAACCATACCCCTAGCCAGATAGATAGGTAGGTAGGTAGATAGGTAGGTATTTTTAAATAATGAAAATAATAGCACTTTTCAGGTGATTTTTCCCTACTGGAAGAAAGTGGGAGAAACCATTGCATCTGTAATCAGGTTTTAAACTCATTGTTTTTGTCAGTACCTGGAGTTCAGTGGGGAAGAGACAGGTGATGCCACCACTGGCAGACCTGCCAGCACCTGCTGTGCTTACCACCTCCAGAGCCAAGTTTCGATTCCCATTTCAGAATAGTGCATCTTGTTTATGGACCCAGGGATTTTAGTTTTCCCTTCTTGTTCCTTTTGCTCATTCAGTGTCACTACTATTAGGTGAGTAGAAAAGAAGCAAAGTACAAAAAATTGGCCCTTCTTGATCAGATTATACTGAAGTTTCTTTCAGGAGGAAGGATATAATAAGAGAGGCAAGAAGCAGGATATGGAGATTTCTGGGGAAAGCATGTATTAAAAACATTGCTTAAAATCGGATTAGGTAATTATTTGTGGGTTTCCATTATTTATGGAGTCCTTGGACGTGATTAGCATTTGTAAAGTATGAATCCTACAAATGCAAGGCATTAACATGAATAATTAAAAGGTAGGGAGTTAGCTATGATGACTGTGGGTTTTCTTTTATTACCGTGGAGCCTATTTTAGTTAACAAGAGGAAGCATGGACTTGTAGACTGCTAGTCTGCCCTACCTCAATGATGCTTCACCTCAGCCACATGTATATATAATTGCCTTGTTTTCCTGGAAAAAGAAAGTTGCTTTTGCTTTGTATTCTGTGCTGTCTGCCATTACTGGTTGTAAGAACACTCTGTCTGAATTCCAGAGAGGAGAGTGCTACATAGCATAATCATAATAAACCAAGAATAATTATTATAATTTAATAAATACTGTAATTTAAAACAGCCCTGGTTCTTGCTCTAATCTGTTGATTCAGGGCCCATTCACTCCTACAAAGTATCTTTCCTAAAATTTTGGGCTCTTTCACAAAGACATCCTCTGCACTGGTGCCCCATCCATTCCATAAGGCATCTTCCCATTAGTGGTCTGCGTGCCTGCTCCACCACTTATGCTGTGTAGTTGTGTTTCCCAAACGAGGGTCTGACAGGTCACTCATTGTGCAGGACATTAATGAATGTGCAGACAAAAGAGTAGTTTTAATTTAGATCACTTTGAGAAAGACATTCCTTTATTGTAGAGCTTATAAGGGCAGTTAATATGTAACTATAAATCACTAAGAATGGCACTTAATATCTTTCTTTGACCAAGGAATATTTTTGTGCAGTATATACATGTGTGTATACCACCTAGGAAAATTCTCTTTTCTTTTTTTTTTTTTTCTTTTCTTTTTTGGTCTTTTTTTGAGGCAGGGTTTCATTGTATGGTTGAATCTGGCCTTAAACTCACTTTGTAACCCAGGCTGGCCTTGAATTTGCAGTGATTCTCCTGCCTCAGCCTCCCAAGTGCTAGGATTATAGACTTTCCTGGCTCTGGAAAATTCTTTTGGGTGTGTATTCTTTAGGAAATTCTTCATTTGAGGCTTGATGGTATTAAAAATGATCTGGTCTATTGAAAATGGATAAATTAGGTTTAAAAAATGGCTTCTGGTAGAATCTTTGACAAGCTCTTGCATACCTGAATCTCTCACCTCCTTTAAGTTATGGGTGTTGAGTATTTTGGTCCAGTGATGGAACAGGAATGGAACTGTTGCTGTGACTGTCCTGACTCTGTGATTTAGAAGCCTTTTGAACTGGTTTGTGGGAGGAGTTTGGAAAAGGTTTAAAGATTTGGGCAAGAATCTAGAATACTATAAGTAGAGCTTGATAGATGGTTCTCTTTGGAGCTCACAAGGCAAGAATGCTGCTAGGAATGTGAATAGTCAAGAGTAGGCTCCATGAGGTTCAGGTAGGAATGAGGACTGTAGTGGAAAATGGGTACAAGCCATGTGTATTTCATATTAGCAAATAATTTGTGTTTTACCTATGTCCTAAGACTTTGTGTGAAATATAACTCAAAAGTGGTAGACTAAATTATCAGGCATACAAAACTTCAGGACATCCCCATGTATAGTCCGTAGTATGGATACTGCTGCCTGCTTTTAGACAGATCTGCAGTGAGAAACAGGAGCAAATTACAGAGCTTAAAGTCTTAAGAAATTTTCAGCTCTTTCACAAAAACATCCTCTGCAAAACACCTGCAAAGTTGAGGACTAGGAGAGCATAATTGCTAAGAAGATTAGCTTTAAAAAGACCATAGTACCTTGCATTAGGGTGATAGAAAAGATGGATTGAAGGCGTTTTAGGAAATGGCAAGAACCCACCCAATCACACGGGCTCACTTTGAGAAGACTTCACTTTGAGAAGAAGAGAGGCCCAGAGCACCCTGCTCTTGCAGGGCTGCCTAGGAAGGTGTTTTCCCAAAATTTAGCCATTCAAAAAGACACTCTGAAGCCACTTCATCCATGAAGGAGTCTGTCTACTGCAGAAGCTGGCAGTGGTCATCTACGTGGTGCTGGTTTTGCAAGAATGCAAGAGTTATGGGGTTAAGTAGGCTTTCACCCAGATTTCAGAAGAAAACCTGGGAGACCAGACAGTGTGCTTCTGAGAGAATAGCCCATAAAGCTGTGAGAATGAAGCTGAAAGTACAGTGGAGTCCCCAGAGAGTTGGAGATGCCAGAAACATGGAGTGTCTGCAGAGGAAAGTTGCATATAGTGACTAGATCTAGCCCAAGAGAGAAGTCAGTGTGGGCTGCAATAGACAAAGCCATAATGCAGAGCTGCCTGTGTGCTTTGAAGCTCACATCTCATCACAGCTTGCCCTTAGTGCTGGATATGGAGCTATAAGTTGCCTTGCTAGGTTTCAGGCTTACTTTCTTCTGATACCTATCCCCCTATTCCTCCCTTTAGGAATGAGAATGTTTATCATGTGTCATTGTGTGTTAAGTTCATATATAAGTTTCTTTTTTATTTTCACTGGGGCCCACAACTAAGTTTACCTTGAATCTCAGGAGAGTTTGGACTTGGACTTTTCAACAGTGCTTGAGCTGTTAAGACTGGCAACTCTTAGAGAGGCACTAAATGCACTTTGCACAATGAAATGGACATGAGCCTTTTGGAGATTAGGCCCAAACTATAAGACTGTTATAGTTTTGATTAAAATGTTCCTCCAAACTCTTATGTATTCAAAAATGGGCCTTTCGAAAAGTGATTTCGAAAAATGATGGGGGCACTGTATTCATCAGAGGATTGATCCACTGATGAGCTCATGGCTGAATGAAATGTTATGGGTGGTGTCTAGTTGAAAGAGATATCTCTCTGGGGCATGCCTTTGGAGGCTATGTCTTCCTCCCAACTCCTCTGTTTTTTCTCTGCTTCTTGGTTGCCATGGGTTGAGAGGCTTCCCTCTTCCATGCTTTTTCTGTTTTGGATCCAATAGACCATGGATTGAATCTTCTGAAAACTGTGAACCAAACTTTCCTCTTTTAAGTTGCAGATATGGAATATTTGTCCCAGTAATAGGAAAGTGACCAATATAGTTTACACACACACACACACACACACACAAATTTTTTTTTACAAAAGTCTTCACTTGAGCACTAATGGTATTAAAGCTGTGAGCTGGCCAACTACAGATGAAAAAATTAAGTTTTAAAACTGACTTCTGGTAGATTTGGTTTTTTTTTTAAATTTTTGTTTTTGTTGTGTTGTTTTGTTCCATTTATGGGCCCCCTGCCCTTTTTTCGGGGGGGGGGGTCCTTTTCTGATAACAGGAATCCAAAAGAAGGCTCATGTTTGCTGGAAAGGCACTGTGCTGCTGAGCTACATTCCAGTCTGGTTTAAGGTAGATTTTTTGACAAGTTCTGGCATATATGAATTTCTCTTGAAGTTGAAATTGAACCCTGTCTGTGTAACACAGTCCACAGATCTAACCTGGGTGCTGGTGAAAAGTGCATCTCAGAATATTTGGATTCTTGCTGTGGAATCTAGATGCAGGTTCTTGGCTCAATGAATGGGAGGCTCTGGTCCTTGAAGCTATTGCTGCCTCTGTTCCATTGAATTCATAGGAGGAATCTTTCCTTGTTCTGTACCCTCATAACCAGACTGAGTTAGAGGAGAAGGCAAAACTTGTGATGGGAACTCAATTGTCTCTACCAAGGCCCTACAGGAGAGCCACATGCAAGCAGTTTATGGTAGATTTGCCTATTTCCTCTGTTTTGGGAGGATGAGTACAATGGAAATCAAGTCATGCTATCATTTGATCTTTCTGTAACATACATGTCTGACACATATATGCATGTAAATAATAAAAGGCATTTGGATGTGGAAGGTGGATATATAACTTGAATAAAACAAATGATTAAAAAACATTAGATACACGAATAGAAAGGAAGATCAGAAAACTTTTCCATTTCCAGCTTTATTCTGTTTACTTAGTAAGAGAAATGAGAATCATCACCAGGAATGGAGCATTTGCCTTGTTGAGAGCCCTGAGGGCTCTTTTCCATATGTTCTCACTTAATTCTCATAACATCTCTTGAAGGAGATGTTTAGTTCCATTTTACACAGTAGGATGCTGAAACTCTAGGGTGCAGTAAGTGATCAAAAATAGCACAGTGTAGAGTTAGTAGCCAGGATTCAAACCACTTGCCTGCTTGTGCTCACTGCAGTAGAACTAGAAGTGGAAGGGAAATGATGTCTTCTAGTGAAAGCCATCACCATTTGCAGTGAGAAAGCTGGGATTTGCAGGTTCAATTGTCTGAAGCCTCATAACTCTGACTGCTTCTGGAACTGTTAGTGTGAATTAGAGTAAATAAAATGTCAGACATGGTGAGCTATTTCAACATAAAGAATAAGGGAAAATGTTCAATATTTTGGTTCCACTTTGGAAATGATATATTTTTTTAAATATAAAAGCAGCACATTGTTTTTAGAAAGTTTGTAGAATGCAAAATATACATTGAAATATAATTACACTAATCTGTGAAAACTGCTATTAACATTTTGGATGTATGGTCCAAAATCCAAAATGTTGTGAAAGCTAAAACTTGGAGCACTGACACAATACTATGACAGTTCCACATGTGACCTCATGATGGGTTGAAGTTAAACTGCAGGTTCACTAAACATATTGTATAATACCTTCAGCCTTTTCATGTTTTCTGTTTTCCAACTGCATCTGTTTTTTTTTTATTTTAAAGAGAATAAAACCAAACCAAACCAAACAGAGCAAAGCTAATCAGAGCAGAAAAATGAAAATGATACAGGACTTCAAAACAAGACAATAGGAAATCAACAGTGGCTACCATAATGCCTCTTGTTATCTTCAAAATTGCTGCCCATATCATCAGACACAATAAAATCAAACAAAATGAAATAGAACAAAACCAGTCAAAACAGAACATTGAATAAAATAAAACAATAAAATGGAACAAAACAAAACAGAACAATATTGGATTTCAAAACAAGACAGAAGGAAATCCCTCATATTTGCTATATTGCATTTTGTCATTCTCTTAATAGATGCTCAGACTACTGGCCTTCGGCTGCAAAGTCAATCAAATAATACAAGCATTAAGTTGTTTTTGTTTTCGTACCTCGGTTGCTATCAACTCAGCCCATCCTCCGAATCAGCTGGTTGATTAGGGTATGTGTATGTGTGTTGTGTTCTTGTCTCCCACCCTGAGCACTGGTTGGCTCATGGGAAGGGTGAATTCTCTTCTTGTTACTTCTCCCAGGCCCAGCATGGCTTCTGCCAACTCACAGGATGGTGGGTGAATTGGCTTGTTTCTCCTCCTGGTCCCTGCATGGCTTGGGCCAGCTCATTGGAAGGGCGAATTGGCTTGTTTCTCCTCCCAGGCCCAGCATGGCTTCTTCTGACTCATGGGAAGGGTGAATTGGCTTGTTTCTGCTCCTGGGCCCTACATGGCTTGTGGAAGCTTACAAGAAGAGCAAATTGGCTTCTTGTTAATCCTCTCAGGCCCCACATGGCTTCCTCAACTGCATCTCTTGCTTCCTTCTACTAAGTTCTAGACCAGTAATGGTGAATTTTCAGTGATACAGACAGTGCACTGCAGTGGGTATGCCATAGGCTCATCACCACTGCTCAATTAACAAACCTCTGTTTGTTGTTTTGTTGATTCTGTCCTCAAGATATGTGTATATGCAAATATTTCCAAATCCTCCAAAATCTGAAACACTTCCAGTTCCAAACATTTCAAATAGGAATATCGAGCCTGTATTTTTCTTACAGTCTTTTTCCTGCACGTCTTTCCAATAACTTGGAAAGGAAATGCTCTATTTAAAATATACTAGTTGTTACTCTACTTAAAGCTTTCTCCAAATCATCATCATCATCATCATCATCATCATCATAATCATCATCATCATCGTGCATGCACATGTGCATTTATGCATGCATGCTGGGAATGAAACTTGCCTCATGAGTGCTAAACAGTCACAAGCCACACTCTCATTCCTCCCCAAATAATCTTGCATTACTTGAGAGTGCCAGAAACTATATTTATTTTGTTTTACAATAGATGAGTTTACTCTGTCTTCTTAAAAGGAAAATTTAGAGAAATGTTGAAGAGTTAGGATGAGTGATTGCTAATAAAGCAATACCAAACACCTGCTTCTCAGGACTTGGTAATAAGAAGGTAGTTTCCCCTCCTCCAACCCCTCTGGGAGC
The DNA here is from genome assembly GCA_004027455.1 of Hydrochoerus hydrochaeris. Classification (NCBI taxonomy): domain Eukaryota; kingdom Metazoa; phylum Chordata; class Mammalia; order Rodentia; family Hydrochaeridae; genus Hydrochoerus; species Hydrochoerus hydrochaeris. The sequence goes on along the minus strand of PVLA01006879.1, from coordinate 79,709 downwards.
CAGCTGGAAGCACCCAGGAGTAGCCACCAGAGTGCCCTTGCTTTTCTAGCGTTCTTCCTTTTAGAGGAAGATTGGCTCTGTAATATTACCCTGGATACTGAAGAGAATTTAATTTATTTAGTGTTCATTCCAAAGTGGTTCAACGTCAGTGAAAGGATTTTTCCTAAAGTTGAGGCAATTCTAGGCAGTAACCAGACAGATATTCATGTGTACAAATGCACTTAGGCATGAGAGACTAAAATCACATCAGACATTAATGCTATCACTTATAAAGAAGCAATTCAGAAAGAAAACTCCATTGGAAGAAATAAGCAGTGAAATTGGAATGCCAGTGAAATATGTGGAATTTGGACCTTTGATCAGAACTGTTTAATTATAATGGGCAATATTTATTGAGTACATTCTATGTGCCAGGTGTTTTATATAGATAATTTTATTTGAATCTTCAAAAGAAACTATTAAAGTCCACCTTTACATATAAATAAGTTCACACTCAGAGATATTAAATTGCTTCCCCAGAATCACATAGCCAGAAAGTGTCAGAATCTTAAGTAAAATTGTTAGTTAGCAACTTTATCGATTTCTATGATTATTTGTTTTTCTCTTGGATCTTTAGGTCCTTTAATGCACTTGTTCTTTTTGTTATTGTTGCTTTTGTATTTTTGGCACTGGGAATCAAACCCAAGGCCTCCCCAAGCGCTCTACCTCCAAGCTATATCCCCAGCCCCTAAATTCCTGCCTAGCTGAGCTAACAATATATGATCCATGTTCTTTGGGAAAGGCACCGATTCACAAAGTTAGGAGGTGTCTGTGGTTTGGCTGTGGTTTGGCCCTGGGGAGCTCCTGTGCTGGAAGCTTTATCCCCAGGGAGATGGTGGCAAGGTGGTAGGACTGTAAAGAGTGGGGCCTCATTGAAGATGCTTAGGTTGGGGCAGCACCCTCAGAAGGGATTAGTGCTGGTCTGGCGTGGATTTGTTTCCATAAGAGCAGGTTGCTACTAGAGAGTGAGTGTAGCCCTGCCTGTACATGAACCCTTCCATATGTGACTGCATCCCTGTCTGCTGTTATTCTGTGTGGTAACACAGCCAAGAGACCTCACTGGGATGCCAGTCATGCTGTTTGGACCCTGCAGCCACCAGAATAGTGAGCCAAATAACCTGTATATGAAGAACCCAGTTTCAGGGACTTTGTGACAGCAGCTTAAAACTAATGCAACATATGCCTCCAGATGGGCAGGTTGGCTTTAGGCTGCAATAAAAATGGCAGAGGTCACTTTGGAGAGTTTGTGTTTTGAGCTCCAACCCATTTTTAACCACTTGCAATTCTTGGAGACCCTGTGAACTCAGTTTAGCAGGAGTAAAACTGTCCCTTCCTGCCACTGTCACTCCATATGAAAAAAAAAAACAAAGCCCTGAAGGTGGATTCTTATCTTCTGTGCAGGACAAGATGATGGCACTATTGATAGCAGTCCTTGTGGGTCAAGTCTGAAGAACAGTAGAGCAAGTTCTAGCCCCTGGACAGGAGGAGGTGGAGGCAGTCATAGTGGCAGACCTTTGGTTCTGCTTTGAAACTTTCATAAAAGTTGCTGCAAATGTTATCTAAATCAATGAAATTTGGGCAATTTTAGGTTCTTCAAAGATGGGAACTTCAGGGATGCATTATAGCTACAGCCTCCAGCCACATCTGATTTTGGCTTATTTTTATATTGTAGAAAGCTAAGAACAGTTCCTGCCCTCTCCTCACTCTGTGTGTGTGTGTGTGTGTGTGTGTGTGTGTGTCTGTATTTGTGTGGTATGGTGTGTAGAAAATATGCATAGCACAGAATTTACTATTTTAATCATTTTTATGTGACAGTTCAGCAGCACTGAATACCTGCACAGGCTTTTACATTCCAAAGGAGTTGTAAACTAACCATTTCTCTTTCTCATATTACATATTTTATTAATCAGTTGATAGACTTGTTAAAAATGAATAATAGTTCCCAATAGTTTTTCCCTCTTCAAAGGAGTTCTAGGATGCATATGTGTAGATGCATTGTAAAAGCACACATGTGCTGATATCTTACCTTTTTACTTTAAATGTCAAGGAAAACATTTTCAGCATTATATGTAGAAGTATTCCTTTTAAAAGCTACAGAGCATTCCATTCTTATATATGTTTGATAAGTTCTTTGACTTGTCCTACAAAGGTATCATATTTCCATATTTTTTGCTTTTACAAACATACTAACACTAACTCTTGAAAATAACAAATGGAAACTACAAAGTGGGTGAGTGGGTATAAACTCAAAACACAGAGACTCTCTGGAATGCCCATGGGTCCCAGACCTAAAATATTTATTGCCTGGTGCTTTGCAGCCTCAGAGTGCTGGCCCTTGCCCGAGGCCTTTCTCTGTGTGTAGTAGGATAGATAGTTGAGTGTAAACAGTGGAGACAGCATCTGGGGAAACGGCACTGTGGGCTCACTCAGCATGGCTCTGTTGCTATTATCAGCTGTGTAACTGCAGGAAAGTTATGTAATTGTGAACTTTGCTTCCCTTGAACCCTGTAAAATGGTGATAATAATAGTACTTGCCTCAGAGTTATGGTTCAGTAGGAGAACACGTGTGAAGTCCTGTATTAGTTAGGATACATAAACAGTGAGTGAGATTTATTGGCACAGATAAGCATCATGTAATTTTTGAAGGTCTGATATTTTGATTTGATTTTTTTATCAAATTTTAAATTTGATAAAATTTTTAAAATTTATATTTGAGTATTTATCAAATTCATTTTTAACCATTTGCAAGACTTGGAGACCCTGTGAACTCAATTAGGCAGGAGTAAAACTGTCTTCCCTTCCTGCCAGTGTCACTCCTTCAAAATCAAAGCCCTGAAGGTGGATTCTTATCTTCTGTGCAGGACAGGATGATAGCACTGCTGATAGCAATCCTTCTGGGTGAAGCCTGAGGAACAGGAGAGCAAGTTCTAGCCCCTGGACAGGAGGAGGCAGAGGCCATCACAGTGGCAGCCCTTTGCCTCTGTGACAGAGGATGATCGCAGCCACTGTTTGCATGGTGGTGAAGGATTTATTGAACTCAGAGCAGCTGGGTCAAAGAGGAGGCCAGAGTTAACCTCATATGAGCCTCTATTTTGATGACTTGCTGCATTTTCACACCAAGCCAAAGCTTTTTCTGCTTGGGGCCATCAGCTAGGAATGCCTATAAATTCCTCTCATTACGTAAGCTAGCTTAGCTAGGATCATGAACACTTAAAATTGAATGTGTTCCCTATTTGTCTCCCAGGACCTTCATAACAAAACACCATAGTCTGTGTGGCTTAATCAAGAGAAATGTATTTCCTCACATTTCCACAGACCGACAGCCAGGATTGACATGTGGGCCACGCCACACTGATTTCTTCGGGGCCTCTTTCCTTGGCTTGCAGATGGTCATCTCCTCTGTCCTCATGGGTCTCCCCTCTGCACACCTGTCCTATCTCCTCCTCTTATAAAGGTACCAGTAATGCTGGATCAGGGCACATTTTACCTTCATTACCTCTTAAAAGGCCCTATTTCCAAGTACAGTCTCTTTCTGAAGTACTGGGAGATAGGATTTCAACATATAAATGGGGGCGGAGTGCACAATTCACACATATTCTGATTCTTACAGTATTGTATATGTATTAACCAGTCTTGCAAGGAGAACTGGAGTAAATTGGTTTGGGCCAATCAGAACCCTCTCAGGGATCTGAGTGGAGAGGTTCCCTTACTTAAGGAAGGGTTAGAGTAGCTATTGAGGACACAAGCATGGTGTGCACTACATGTCCTTAACACAGTTCCTCATAATGGATAAGCATTCATTGTCTGTTAGTTTGTTAGCTGCTATGACTACTTGTATGTGTAGGCTGTTTTTAGGAGATAGATTTGGATTTCCTCTGTGTTGTAAGCCTCCTAAGTAATTATCAGTGTTTTCTGAAGATTTTTTTTTTTTTTTTGAGACAGGGTCTTACTGTGTAGTTCAGGCTGATGCGTAAACTCACTATGTAGCCTAGGCTAGCCTTGAACTCAAGATGATCCTCCTGCCTCAGCCTCACAAGTGCTAGAATTACAGGTGTGAGCCACCACATCCAGCAGAAGTGTTTTGGTTGTTTGTTTTTTTTAAAAAACTCTTTTATTTGTTACATAATTTTTTAACAACAAGTCTACTTTTATAGTTGCAAATCCAGGAGGACTCCCAAAAGTTAACTGAGCTTTCAGTAGGTAAGGCAGTTACTTCAGCCCAGAGGATTTCCTTGTGTACCTAAAAGTCTCAATATCTGCCTAGTGTGCTGACAGTTCATGTCCAAGGGAAGGTATAGGAATTTTGAAAAACTTAGACCAGGGCTACCTAAAAGAAATACAGCTTCTCAACCTCACATTGGCATTCACAGACAGTTAACTCTTGCCTTATAACAAACCACTCCAAAACTTAGGGCTTTACACAAGGGCAGTTGATTATTCTTGGTGACGCCATGAGCTGGGTTGGCCGGCCAGCTGTTAGTTTGTCTTTCCTGGGCTTGCTGGGGCTCAGTTTACTAGAGGGCCTGTCTGCTGGCAAGGATGTCTGCATGGCTCGCTCACCGGCCTGACAGTTCATGGTGGCCATCATCACGATACTCCTCTTGGGACCTCATGTCCTCTAGTAGGTGAGAGCCACTTGGTGAACTCAGGGACACATCCGGGAGGGTGGAGACAAAAGCCACAGAGCCCTCCAGGTATACTCCTGGAAGATGCACAAGGTTACTTTTGACCCATGCAGCACGTAGTCATTGCATCTCAGGGACGGCTCAGACTGGAGCAGTAAAGAATGAGATCCCACCTTCCATGTGCGGAGTGGCAAACTCAGATTGCGAAGGAGCCTGGACCCAGACCTGACTCATCCGGGGCAGCGGCTCTGCTGGCTGCTTCCGCTGTCAATGCCAGTACATCACTATGACTGTGACTTGTTTGGGACCCTGGAGGGAAAATAATTTAGGCTTGTAAACCTAAGTGTATCCTGATATTTTTCTTCTCAGAATATGTTTCAGTGTGCTTATTTGTACTTTAAATTTTAAAACATGTGCTAAATGGTAGATGGTTTCTTACACTGTGTTCCTGGAAGAAGGAAATTCAGAAATCTCCTTCTGTATTGCTTTGCCAACTTGGTAAGGTTCTTCATTGGGCTGTTCAAGTAAGTGAACAAAAAGATTCACATTTATAGTTGCCAGGTGTTACACAATAAATCCTAAGTGGATTAAAATGTTACTTTTGAGATTCTTGATGATTTCAGACATCTCTTAGCTTTTAAATTTGAATGTGTTTTTATTAATACATGTAATAAATGACATCTGTGATCAAAATAGTGGCATATTGTGTATTCAGATATATTTATCTGAGGGATTCTAGGGATTGAACCCAGGGCTGTTCCTCTGAGCTGTATTCCTGGCCTTTTTTCATTTTGAGACAGGGTCTTGCTAAGCTGCCCAGGCTGGGCTTGAACTTGGAGTCCTTCTGTGTCAGCCTCGCTGAATGCTGAATTACAGGCATGCAGCATCACTTCTGGCTTCAGGGGCACATATGTATTTTTTCTTTGTACATACATGCCCTGTGGGTACAGCTACCTAAGCCAAGTGTGACCAGTGGCTTTTGAGATCTCTTTGCTCATTCAATCTTGGATCTCCTCCCTCACCAATCTGTTTCCTCTTGGCTGGTATCATAGTGTCCTTTCTTGTCTCTCAAGTCTCTATTGTCAGCCCATTTTCTCTGCTCATATAGTTACAGGCGCATGTGAGCACCCTGAGAGACACTGAGGCTTCGGGCTTTCGTGTCATTCTGGAACCAAGGTCTGTGCTGTCTTGATTGAATCAGTGTGCATAAATCCTGTAACTGTTTCTCCCTCTTGTCTCCCTTGCTGGCCCTGCATGAGGTGTCCCCCACTGTTCCCAGGTCTTCAGTCACATTGCTACCCAATGTGTGGCCCCTCTTTTGCACCCACCCCATCACCATGCTGGTGATGGACACCACAGTTCTCAGGCATCCTCTGGGGATGTGACATGCACGTACAAGAATCTAAATACAGGTTTATCTCCTTTAGTAGAATATCCTAAGAGAAATGTGTAAACCTATTGGAGTGCAGAAGATTAGTGTATCTGTGAAAGGTCTTTACTGAGTATAGGGATCTGTCCCTGTCTTTATGCATTTTCTGGGGGAAAATGTGGCTTGCATCATATTTTCAAAAGCACATGTGACTTACGAAAGGGTAAAACTCACCCTATAGGGTCTCAGTGAGAAAAGGGAAAAGGTCAAAGGAGAGGAGAAAGCCATTATAACTTACTTTGTTATATCACCTAACAAGCTGTGGGCCCTGCAAGATACTTTGTACAGAGCATGAGAGAAAGGACTTTTGAAGTCAGAAAGAGGGGAACTTTTGTTTGGAAGAAACCAGTAGTACCGAGACTCATGCCAGTCCCCAAGAGAAGGAAATGGTGGGAAATACTGAGTAAGCACCTCCCGTGTGCCAGAATTCGGGCTGCATGATGTCATCTTCCGCTTAATCTCTTCCAGCATTTATTGCTATGATGAGAAGTACTTGGGCTTTGGAACTAGACAGAAAAAGCTAGATCCACGTTTGAATTTTGGCCCACTACTTGAATCTATGACAGTTGGCATCTGTAACCCGTGAAACCTAGTTCCTTATCTGTAGAATGAGGTTAAGAGAATTTACTGAACTTGTGTGAAGATGAAGGATTATTTGGAAATTGTAGAGCCTGGGCAAATATTAGCTGTTATTATTGTATTTTAGAGATGACGTGGGTTGGTGCAAAAGCCAGAGAGGTTCCAGGGTGGAGGTGAGTTACCAGTGACCACCAGGCCAGGAAGCATGGCCCTGCATCTCTTCCAGAAACCTCCCTCTACCTGACTCCATAGGTCTGGAGACCAACACTGTAGCTGAGCAAAGTTCAGTCTTCCAGCAGCTGTGGAGAGATGTGTTTCTCAGGTAGATACTGTGACCCTACCAAAGGCAATGTTAGGCCATGGTCACATGGGCTCTACTGTGTCACCTAGGAGCTCAGCCTGTATAACTGCAGGAGAAATATTTGTAAAATTTGAGATAAGTGTCCTATGCGTTGTTGGGGACTACCAGTTTACGGGAAAACGTATAAGGTCCCAAGGGGTAGTATTCTTTGATGAAAAGAAAGAGACGCAGAGAAATATGACACTGACAAATGCTTAGCCAGTTTTCTATTGTCTGTTGAGTGTTATCTCCATGTAGGTTTTTGTTTGGTTGGTTGGCAGAAACAGCTTTTGAACCCATGGCTTTTGCACAGCTGGAATTTATGATCCTCCTGCCTCAACGTCCCAGAGTTCTAGGATCACAGCCATGTGCAACTGTGCCTGGCTCATAACTCCAAGTGATTTTGACATGAACTTGTCCTTCCCAGTCACGTGTTAGTTGCACGACCTAAAGAAGTGAGACGCACATGAGAGGGTGCTTATTTGTGAACACTGGGCTTCTGTGCTCTTCCAGCCACAGGTATTTAGGAGCTGCTAAGAGTGGAGTTAAGCATGTCTCCACCCTGCCACCCCTGCCAGGAAGCTCAGTGTGGACAGGTTTTCTCCCCTGAAAGGAAAAGAGCCTGTGTTTCAGAAGCCTTTAGTTTTCCTTTTGTTCAAATGATGAAAGTAGTGTAGCTGTGGGTAAACATGGTTTGGGGATATGAGTCATGCCCTTTGTAATGTGCAGCATAAGGAACTTTTACGTCATTGTAACACTGTGAATATTTTCTTTGGACCACAACATTCCTTATGCAGTTAGCCTTTATTGAGCCTTTACTTTTAGTAACTGATTTTAACTTTCTTATCAGTATTTTCAAGCATTTAATTCTTACTTGTTTTGATCTGTATAAATAAAGTTCAAAGGAAAAAAATGCAGGATTTGTGATCCTTAAAGGTAATTATAATAGCTCCAGGTATGGTGGCATATGCCTGTTATCCCAGTACTCGGGAGGCTGAGGCAGGAGGATCACTGTGCCTTCAAAGCCAGCCTAGGCTGCAAAGTGAGTTCAAGGCCAGCCTGAACTGCTTAGTGAAATCCTGTCTCAAAAAGACAAAAAGAAGATAACTAAAAAATAAATTTGTAAATGTCATTTCCAGCAAAATGTATAAATTCCATTGATGCCTATAAATTATATCCAAATACTATCTTTTTAAATATGTGGTCATATCATATTAAAATCCCATTTAAAAAAAAAACTTTCCAAGAAAAGTTAATGTATCAGGAATTTTTTTAGTACATGTTTGTAGTGCATAATACGTACAGTTGTCACTGGGAGTTGGTGCGTGCACATAATGCAGCTGAGTTCTTTTTTCTGTCCCTTTTTTTGTTTTGTTCTGTTCTTTATCCTGTACCTTTTCCTTCCCTCCCTGAACCTTCCAGCTGTTGGTCCACTTCCCATTTGCAAAAGGGTCTATTTTCATCTTTTTATTTATTTATTTATTTTTGGTACTGCAAATCCAACTCAGGACCTTGCACTTGTCACACAGGCACTGTGCCACTGAACCATATCCCCAGCCCTACTTTCATCATTTTTCTCATCCCCTTTCCCTGGCTTCCCTCCCTACCACATCTCTTTATCCTCCCATCCATTTGAAAAAGATCTCCCTACTTCCTCTTTATCTTGTAATTTAGGTATCTTCTACATATGTTATACGTATGTGTGTATATATGTATGTGTATATATTTAATTTCTCATATAAGAGAAACCATTTCTAGGTTCACTCAGGTCAAGGTGCATCCATTTACATATAAATGCCTCAAGTGTATCTTTCTTTATGGCAGAGTAGTACTCCACTGTGTCCAAATAACACATTTTCTTTATCAGTTCATCTGTTAATAGACATATAGACTGTTTCCAAGATTCATCTATGATAAATTGTTCTGCTATAAACATGCATATGCATGTTTCCATATAATGTGATGCCTTTAACTTTACCAGGAAGATACCTAGAAGGAGAATAGCTGAGTCAAATGGGATATCTGTTTTTAGTTTTTTGAGGAATCTCTACGCTATTTGTACTATGATTACAAGGAATACTTTTTTAAAAAACTGTGCATGTGTATGTGTGTGTGTGTGTTCCCAGATATATATCCCTCTTATTAAGATAATAAACCTATGTATTTAAGCCAAAAATCTGGTGGACAGGCATTCAAGCTCTGGTGGCAATGACCAAACCAGACTGATTCACACGCATGATGTGCACACTCTGAACTTCCCTTGGAGAGAACTGTGGCATTGTTTAGAAACCACTTTCCTCGAGTCAGGTAGTGCTAACATCTTTATTTTCTGCTTGGAAGAATTTGAATTTAATTTTCTGAATGTTGCTGGAGATATAACTCAGCAGCATAAGCACCTGCCTGGCAAGTGCAAGGTCCTGAGTTCAATTCCCAGTACCGAAAAAAAAAAAAAAATCTGAATATTCAGGGAGGTTAGAAGGGGCTAGATGTGAGTAGAATGTTGGCAACAATAATAAATATGGAGAGGGTCAGTGGCATTATAAGACAGATGATTGGTAGATGGGATCAGAAATCTTACCATATTAAACATTTAAAAAAGTTTTTTTATTAAACATTATTAAGTGTGTGATTCAGTGGCTTAAAGTTTTTTCACATTGTTATTGCAAACATAGCATTGTTTAACAATGGGTTTTCTGTGCAAATAGATCTTTTGCTTAGCTAGAGATCTCGTCCCAAGAAAATATGTATTTTATCCCAAGGACAATATAATTAAAATATATCTGTTGAAATAATGAGCACATCAATTCAGTCTTCACAGTAAATGGAAGACTTAATATTACAACTGCCTTTAAATCCGTTACTAAATTTATCAGGATTCTTACTACTGCATGTGACACCCTGTGACTACAGACTTTACAGTGGCAGATCCTCTTTGTTTCCCAAGTCACAGTCTGTTCTAAAGGCCCCAAATCAGGATATTCCTAGCTCAGCAGGTTTTGTTTTACCAACTCAATATAATGACTATTGATTTCCTATTACACTGAGCAAGGGTGGCTCATTTTATGGATTTCAGCCTCTAGAAGAGACAAGTGGTTTTATGTCTTACAAATAACAATGATAAGTTATTAAGAACTCTAAAGATCTTAATTATTTTATAACCTGAGACACAGGTAGATTTTGCCATTCCCATTCTATAGATGTATAATCTGAAGCTCAAAGGTGAAGTAATAACTTTACAGTACTACAACAGGGTTTCAATTTATGTTGCAGTATGCTATAGGATGTTAGACTCTAATGCCATTCCTGGACTCATGGGGAGGTAAAACCACAGAGGAGGAGAACAGGGACCAAGTACAATTCTTGACACAGTGATACTGTGTTTTGTGTTACTGGATCCAGGGACTGTAAAGGAGGTGATTACTGCCTGTAGTCTATCTGTTCCAGTGTCTTGCATGATAGCTGTGTGCTTACTTGTCCTGACCACTGCTTACTGGAATCTAAACTCCATGGGTATGGAAGCAAGACAGAGAAGATGACTAAACCCTCTGCTCACCACACCACCCTGCTGAATTTTCCTAGAAACTTAGTTAAATATTGAGAATACAGATTACAAATTATGTAGAAGCTCTGTGTCATTATGCGCCATGTCTAGCGAATGCATTTCTTGCATATTTATGCTGCTAATTCCCCTTAATAATGTCCCTCTATCAGATCAGAATCTGAAGCCAAACAGAGCCAGCCAATCATATGAGGAAGATTACAGGAACATCCTTTTAATATATTTGCTTTGGAGCCCATTTCCACTTATGAATCTAGTATTTCCTTCCAGTCAATATAAAACAACTAAATCAATGTTATGCTCACATCATAAAAATGATTTGAGAAAGAGGAGAGAAATATGAAAGCTGTTTACTCTGTTTTATTCTTTGGCTTTGTTCCTTACTCACTGGCACTGCTAACCTTGATTCCAGAAACATAATTTGCCAGCCTGGTCGTTTCTCTTTATATGGGCCGTTTGTGAGTAATGGCTGCCCACTGGCTGAAGTAGTTGTCATGATCAATGGGTGATGCCATTTAATAGAGTGGGTTCAGGCACCACGGGGTGAGAAATCTAGGTCACTAGTCATAAACAGCTTTGTCCTTGGGAACAAGAGGCTTGCTGGTTGGTGTCTGTCTTTGCACAAGGAGCTCCTCTTGGCACTTGAAATCATCGGCATAAACTGGGTCAGGTATTAGGTTGAACTATATGAGATTGCCCTATTTAACTGTATCTGATCTACCATGACAGTTTCATGTTGTTTTGCTGAAAGCAAAATGCTGAAGGAAATCTGTTGAAGTTATAGACTCTTATAATTTTTAAACCATTTTATTTAAAATTACTACCTCTTAAAAACAAGCCCAAGAGTCTTGAGATTTTAAACCGTTAGCACTTTTCACTTTTGGAAACATTAATGATGAAAATGACACAGGAGGATAGAGATAGATTTGAGAGTTTCAGGAAGGAGTTCAAATACAGAAACGTCACCGTCCTAACTACAATAATGCCAGAGGTTTTTGCAGCATAAAATTGCATTTAATGACAGTGGTTATGGAAAGAAGGGAAAGGGTATAGGCAAGTGGAGGAGGAGGGTCCACAGTTCAGAGCCTGCCAGGCAGATCCATAGTGGGAGAAGAGTTGTCACTCCAGGCACACAGAAGCAGTGCAGACAGGAATTCCAAGAAAGATGGGCAAGCCATGTGTGGTGGCGCCCACCTGTAATCCCATCCACCTGTGAGGCTGAGGCAGGAGGATTGCAAGGTCCAGATCAGCTTAGGTAATATAGAGAGATTCCATCTTGAAAATAATAAAATAAAATGACTCCAAGTAGGGCAAGTAGTATCTGGGCAGAGAATGAGTCAAATAGGTAAGTTTCTGCTTCCTACTCATCCCAAAAGGATTGTGTTGTATGTCTTCATAGAAAGATACAAAAATATACCCCGAAAGATGATGCTGTTTGCTGACGTTTTAAGCCCAGTACCTGAGGGTTTCATTTTTGCTTTGCTATCAGAGAAGGAAAATATAATAAGTGAAAGCAACAGTCCATGCCATGCTTGCTAATATTGAGTTGTAATCAACTTGTTTATTAGAAAAGGAACCCTCACCAGACATATTTCCCCTGGTCTGAAGAATTATTGGCAATAGAGTGTTACACTGGCAAGTAAGTGCACAGTCCTGAGTTCGATTTCCAGTATGAAAATAAAAAGTTCCAAAAGTACAAAACAAGGTGATAAAGTGTGAGAATAATGTGAGGGCGTGATAACCAGCTTTCCATTTTTCTAGGAATTGGCTGGGTTTGCCTTTTACATTGTATTCAGGTTAATTTTCATTGATAAGATTATATTGTATTTTGTTGACATCACTAGCATCTTTGTAGTGTTAAACAAGATACAGGCTGAGCATCCCTAATCTAAAAACTCAAAATCCATCCATCATGATCAACAATGTGAAATTTTGGGTGTACTTAGGACCAGACCCAGGGGTGTTCTCATACTAAGCTGTGCTCACAGCCCTTTTTTATTTACTTATTTTTTATTTTGAGACAGGGTCTTACTGAGTTGGCCAAATTGGCTTTTAACTTGAGATCTACTTGCCTCAGCCTCATTAGTAGCTAGGATTACAGATGTGTACTACCACATCTGGTCCACAGTCTCTGAAACATTTTCGGTGCCTATGATGCCACAAATAGAGAATTTCACACCTGACCTCTGTGGGTCATAGTCAAAACACAGGTGTAGTAATGCGCCGTATAAATTTACCTTCAGGCATTGTCTATAAGGTGTATCTGAAGCATAAATCTGTGCTTAGACTTGAAGTCTCTCCCTAAGATATCCCATGGATATGTAAATATTCCCCCCCACCAAATGAAACAATCCATCTGAAACTTCTAGATGGTTCAAAACGTTTTTGGATAATGGATCCTCAGCAGTGCCTGCTTCTGCAGCACATATGTTAAAATTGGGTCCTCAGCTGCTATAGCAATAAAGTAGCTTTTCCTTGGATCTCTTATTTCATATAACTAAATTACATTGCTTGAGTTTTCCCTAGCTATGTAAGAAAACTTTCCTGATGACTTTAAGTGGGTTGTTCTGCCATCATATAGGGATTTTCTATTCCAGGCTCTTTAAGTTGCTTGTTCTACTTCTATTTCAGAAGCAGAACTTCATAGTATAGAATTCATAATCATAGCATGTGGCTGTAGAAAAATTAATGGCTAGTGTATTTTTCTTTATGTCTTTTCATCTAGACACAGAATGATTTTTACTATCAGTGCACAAGGTTATCTTGTACCAGGTTGTGAGGACAAATGTATTTGAAAAAGGAATTGGACATCTTTGCCCCTCTCCAAGTCAGGAGGATCATGTGAGTGTGCTCATAATTGATGAGTCAGGAGCTGGCTGTTTTCATTCTTATGAAGGCCCTTGTTGTTGTCTTGGCAACTGTGCCTAGGTTTTTACAACTATATAATGAGAAATAGGTTTAGAGTCCTCAAATTAGAAAATGGGCAGAGAGAACTGTATTGTATTTGGCTTATGATTAAAAAATGTAACATTTTATTTGAAAACATCATTTATTTAGTTTTAAGTCATATTATTTTGAAACAAATGTGAAACTTCTAAGTTGGGCAAAATACTGTCCTTTCTTTAATTACAGATCAGCTTGCTTCCTTCTGTCCTTGCAGAAGATAGCAGATTACCATGAGAGTGTGTCCAGATGATCAAAAGTCACTTGTATAAGAAGCCTGACTTTACAAAAATTGTGATAATATAAGAATTCTACAGAGTATCTACCTGCCAAATAAAAGAAATAGTACTAAGAGGTAAAATAAGTCTTAGGCAGGAGTGGAAAAGAAAACAGAGGAATCACTAATGTTAGAGATAAAAGGATATGCTAATTAGGTATTTGCTAGTAAATAATAAATATTTTTTTCCCCTGCAGCACTGAGGATTGAACTCAGGGCCTCAAAGTGCCCTAACATTGAGGTACATCCCCAGCCCTTTCTTTCATTATTATTATTATTTTTTATTTTGAGACAATGTCTCACTAAATTGCCCAGCAATTTTGTGATGCTCCTGCCTCAGCCTCTGGATTTGCTGAGATTACAAGCATACACCACAATTCCTAGTGAAAACATAACCTTCTTGTAGTTGAAAGTGTTTAAGTTGTCTCTCAGGTTGTGAGTGAATGTGTGCAGTTCTTTACCTGTCAGTACAACATGTGTTGATCCCACTATGTGGTAGGATGAATTTGACATTTTATTTTGAAAAGATACAAACATTTTATCCTGGGAAGAACACGATAAGGCCTCAGTTTGGAAACTACTAGTTTGTCTGTTCCTATTAAAGTCAGAAATTGGAAAATAAAATTGCAAAAAGAGAGGTATAAAGGTAAGCAAGGTCTGTGTAGGGGTTGAGGGAAATCATGCATAAAATTTTAAATTTCTGGGTTGGTGGTAAGTCCTGACCCAGTATCCATGAGGCCCTAAGTTCAGACCCTAGCACCACAAAAAATTTTTAAAAAATTCTTACCTGTGTCTTACATGTGTTATCTATGACAGTATTTTATATTTTAATAACAAGCAGAGTTTTGTCAGTGATCATTTCTTAGAGCATATCTTCTTCATAAAATGATTTACATGTAGAAGTGTATCATTTGATTCTGCTATATTTGATATTTTTTAAACAGGAAAATCTGTAAAAAGATTGCCAAAAAAGTATCAATACCATGTTCAAACTTTAAGAAGTAAAGCAAAATGTGAGAGAAGTTAATATTTAGTGTATGTTTTTTTTTTCCCCCAAGACTGGAAAATCTTGTACAGGAACGTTACCTAGAAGCTTCTTAAATCTGTGAAAAGTGATTTTGCAAATGAAATCACACAGACATTTGCCTTTCGTAAAATTGGCTGAATATGAACATAATGTGAAAGTGACCTTCTGACATAGGGTTTGTCTTTTTTGAGGGTCTCTTTTGGGGGAGGCCTTTTTGGTCTAATTTAAAGCATCCTTTTTGTCATCACTAACAACTAGGCCGCAGTTGTAATTAGAAAGTCTCCAGGCATTTCTCTTGTTACTCCCTAAATATTTGAAAATGTAACATGCATTTTTCTAATGAAAAAAGTCATAGATTCCAGTATGATTAAGAAATACAGAAGACTTTAATTTGTTTTTAAATCATCTGTAATCCCACCATCTGTGTGTAGCTACATTAACATTTTGGTATGTATCATTCTGGCTTTTATGGGCTCTGTGTACTTAGGCGCGTGTTTACGAAGTTGGCATTCCCAGAGATACCATTGGTGGGAACCTATGGCTTGTGTGCTGCAGGGGACACAGAGCTCTGTCTGTCCTGTCGGCACGCGAGCCAAGTCACCCCGGCAGCCAAGCGTTGGGTAACAGTTATTTTTTCTAAACTAAAACCTCAATATTCAGGTTTAATTGCAGTGTTGGCATTCTGTGAGAAACAAATGGGTTTGGGGTTGCAGTTTGGGCACTTAGTCTCTAAAAGCTTCGCCATCACTGACATAAGTAGTTTTGTTACCGGTTTTCTTTCCACAGCCGCAGAAGCATTTCTGAGATAGTTATGATGGATGTTCTCTTATTTGAAATTTCATGGGCAAAGAATTGCATTTGTTTGATTACTAGTAATGTTAGACCTTTATATAGGCTTACTAGCATTTTCTTTCTCTTTTTTTGCATGAATTACATGTTTATTTCTTCTGACTTTTTAAATTTTCATCTCTCAACATAGCACATAATCCTAGGGCCTCATACATGCTAGGCACTGAGCTATACTCCAGCCCTTTCTTCTGACATTTTTCTGTGGCATGATTATATATCTTTCTTTTTACAAATAAAAAAATACTTTTTCTGTCCATATGTGTAATAGATGCTTTCCCATGTTAGCACTGGCCATTTAATATTGTTATGGGTTTTTGTCATTTAACTTTTTGTTATCTGTGTTGATCTGGGACTGGCACTTCCAAGTCCACACTAAAATGCTTTCAAACACCCAAATGACCTATAAACAGTAAACTCCTAAAACCCGATGAACCCTAAAGCCTGAGCTCTGGCACAGCCACTGCCTGGAAGCCAGGGCAGGATTAAGGCAGCTCAGAAGCACTTAGCCTGCTGGATCTAACTAGGTCAGCCTGCAGTGGTGCTCCCTGTCTGCCGGCTATTTTTGTCCATGTTTCTTCTGCTTATAAAAATTAGAATTGAGCAAAGATACAGATGCTTCCCATATGGCTGCTATTAGTAAAATTATGCACAGAGGATTTAATTTGAAAGAAGCAGAGCAGATAGATTTGAATGATTTAGGGACTCAGAGGACTGTGACTTGCAGCAATCACAGCAGCCCCCTTTCCAGAAGGGCTTCACCATATGTGTAGTTGTCCATGCTGTTCTGGACATTCTGATGTCTGTCTCTGCCTGTCCCATCATATAGTTCAGTACTTTGTGAAGGACCTGAACATATTCTCCACTTTCTTCCCCCAACACCTACCACTTTTATGCAGGTGAATATTTGCTAGGTTTTCATTCTTTTGATGCCTTTCCATTGGCTTTAATGAACAGATAGCTGCTGCTGTTGTCCCTACACTCAGGATTTGGAAAGACCTTTGCATTTGCAGTCCATCTTACTTGTTCTTGCAACTCTTTAGACACAGCAGTGAGCAGGCTGTGATAGTTTGTCACTCTAATTGATCCATTAGATGTATTTGGCATTTCTCAAGGTTCTAGGAAGAGGAGAAACAAATGTTTATCCATATCAGACTTGTGGAGCCCACTAATGGAGTTCAATATCTATTTTTGCTGTTTGTGAAAGTGCATTATGGATTTATATTTAAACATAAAAACTTTGGTGGAATTGATCATTAAGTCATCAGATTTAGTTACCTTCTGCTAAAGCAATCTGATAACCTTCTAAATTTGATTTCCCCTAAACTCCCAGTCAATGTGTGGCTTATCCTAGTATATTAGACTTACAAAGAGAACTTACTGCTACATTGTCATATTGAAACCATATCATAACCAGGCCTGGTTCTTTGGGCCAGTGAGTTTCATTTTCAGACAGTTCTTTGCTCAATTTTTGTGTTTACTTTTGGACAGTTCACAGTTACCCAACTGGGTTGGGGGATAGCTCAATGGTAGAGCTTATCTAGTATGTATGAGACCCTGAGTTCAGTCCCCAGCACCACAATAAACACACGGACATACAAAATAAAATTTGACAACTGACAGCTTTTCCATCTTGTCAAATGTCTGAAGGTGAGCCATTCTGTAAAGGAATACAGTAGATTTTCTTGTTTCCACTTAAGTTCATAGCAAAACAGTTGTAATTGGAATGGAGAGGGAGTAGGAATGAAACCTTTCCATTTTTTGGTTTGAAGAAAATGTTCTTAGCTTATTTTTAGAAAACTTTTTTTCTTCATTTGTAATGTGAATTTTCCACTCCATTCTTTTTCCATTTTAATTAATGTTCCTGTGTTTATAAAGAAGTGAAAAGTTGTATTTATTTTTTTAGAATCGGTAATGAATAGTGTCTTGGTAGCTGTGGTTTAAATCCCTTTTAAGGTTTTCATGTAATGTCAGACCTACAGAAAAACTGGGAAGTTGCAGAATGATTATGGTTAAACTATAACATAAAAACTTGATAGTGTCTCTGCTTATCACATTGTCACAAGTTTTATCTTTTTGATACACCTTCTTTTTCCTTCTTGATTCTTATCCTCAAACTTGCATGATGCTCATCCTGCTCTGTCTCAATCAATGTGCAGTCCACTGCCAAGGTGCTGTGCTTGATTTGTGTGTTTTTATTAATTCCATGCCTAGTCGGTTAGCAGCCACTGCCTGCAGAGATGGCATAGTGTCCACTCAGGTCCGCCCCACCTCCATCTGACCACACTGTGTCTGTTCTCCTGCCTGAAGTGGGCTCCCTGCTGTACACTTGTCCTTTTCGTGTCCGGCTCAACCTCTACTATTCAGGAGCCACAGTTTTTACTTTTCAGCAATGACTTACTGGTTTTAGTATAAAATTCTTCCTCTGAGATACAGTTCCCAGAGTTTCTTCTTTCTCACCACATTTTAACCCAGTTGACTTTCTTTTCACTCTTTTAACCTCCATTGTTCTCTCTGGCCTCAGGGTCTTTGCTGTGACTATTGTCTGTCTCACACTTGCTTGGTTTGGGGATGACTGGATCCTGCTTAACCTGCTCTCCTGCTTCCTCAGAGAGCTTTCCTGTCCCTGACTTTCCTCTCCACCCCAGTGTTGCACTGTTTTCCTTACAACTCTCACTGTTTGTTTGTTCATTCGTATGTTATATTCCCTGGATGTGAGACTCTTGGAGAACAGTTCCCAGCACACAGCCAGTTTTTGGTAAGTACAAGGAACTGGTGAATAAACTGCCACTATCAGGATGCAGTGAAAGTCCTCTCTTTTGCAAAATATATTAAAAGTCTTTGTTTCTAAGCAAAGATCTAGCAGTTTCTTTTGGGGAATTTATCTTGCAGACATTTTATAAGGTTTGTACAATTCAATAGGTAGCCTTGTTTGTAACACTGAAGAATTAAAAACAACTTAAACTGAGAAACCTCCTACATAAGTTAAAGTGTTTCTCTACAAATCAGTATTGTACAGCTATTAGTAAGGCTGTTTCAGAAAGATGCTTTTTAGTTACATAGAAGATATCCAGATATCAAATACATTCCAGAATACTACTCACATGAAAATTTTGCTATTTGTAATACACACATATATACAAACATATGTATACACACATTGTAAACATTGTAAGAACAGATACTAAAATATTTATAGCAGTTATATCAAATTTTGAGATGGCAGCTTATTTTATGCTTATTTGTTTTCTATATTTAATATTCATCACTTGTCTAACTTATAATGTTTTGAAATGCATACCCTAATGTTGCTGGAGGTTGATCTATGTACTGGAAGACAGGGTGATGGAATTTAGGGTATTTCTTGAGGTTCAGTTATACAGAAAGCCTTTCAGAGGCTGGAAAGCGAGTTTGATAACCCTCCCATCCTGTGCTGATGATGCTTCATAGGTCAATCAGTGTGTCTGAGGTTATATATATGCAGGGCAAGAAGCAGAGTCTTCTGTGTGGGAGAATCAAGCTGGACTTCATGGAGGGTGAGGGCATTTGCTCTGGCTCTTGAATATTTAGAAGGTTGAGCAGAGAAAACTGAGGGAAATTCCCAGGTGAAAGGAAGAGTGAGGGAAATCATGAGGTGGTTAAAGGAACAGCAGATGTGTATATTGTATAGAACATGGGTTTTGTGAAATGTGTAGAAATACAGTAGTATGTAAGGAGTAGGAAACGTGTCACATTGAATTGTGGTGGACTGACAACTGGTGGTCAACTTGTGACACCCAGCTGAACTGAATCAGTGTGGTGCTCATGTGGACGGACCACCTGAGGATTGTTGCCAACAGCGTAAAAAGAGAACTGGAGAGGAAGAGAGGTGCTGTCGGTTCTCCTGGAGAAGCTTGTTGTGCTGGCATTCCTGAATAAACGAGACTGCTCTCATCATCAGAGGAGCTCAGGACCTCCTTGTTGCTGAGTTTGGCAGCAGTTCTTTTCAGGGGAGCTCTGGTCTTTACCTTGAGCATTGCTTCTTGGCCCAGGGCAACTCCCTCAGCCTGCTAGCACAGATCCTTTATCCTGCAGGCACAGTTTCTAGCTTCAACCATGGACCTTTGGACCTTCCCAGTGCAGATCCCTGATACAGACTTGCATGAGACATTATCGTGGACTGTAGGCCTCCAGTTGGACTCGTGGAGGACCATTGCTGTGAGCTCTAGGTTTTCTGCTGGACTTGTGCAGGACATTGCTGTGGGATCCAGGCCCTCCACTGGATTCTTTGGGTCTCTAATGCAGGGACAGATTTTGTACATTTTTTTTTTTTGCATTTGACTCTTTGGGTGAATATTATAAAATAATTCTATAAATTATGTGTCCTATATTAATTCCTTTTTCTTACAAACCATGACTATAACATCTTGCTTTGCAAGCACTTTGGAGCACTTTGATTTAGGGAATGGTGAGCTACTTGAGCTGTTTTGTTTGGGTAACTAATCCAACCAGTTATAGAAATAATGATAGAGAAGTCTGACAATGGTGAGATCAGTTTGTAGGCTGATGCTAGAAACAAAGTGATGATGTTAATTGAAGCCTGGGCCCTGGGCCCAATATGTCAAATAGGCTGCATGTAAATTAGGTTATAAGAATTTATACTTTGAGGTATATTAGAGTTGACATTTTTACTTCCATTTCTTTTGTTTGTTTGTTTGTTTGTTGTTGTTGTTGTTGTTTTTTGATACTGGGGATTGAACTCAGGACTACATGCCTGCAAGGCAGGCGCTTATACCACTGAGCTAAATCCCCAGCCCTTTACTTCCATTTCTCATCTTCATGATGGCATTACTTCTGCTGCTTGCTGAGAACATACAGTGTATTACTTAGGACTAGTAATGAAAGAGTGAATGTTCATAGCCTGAGATGCACAAAATAGTATATGGACTTTTGTTTGTTAAGTCAAAGATGATGTACATCTGTAAGCCCATCTTCTCAGGAGGGTAAGATAGGAGGATCTAGAGTAGGAACTTAGTGAGACCCTTTTTATTTTTTAAAGATGTTTTGCACAATCTGTGTAAGAATTTTTTGTATACCATAGTTCCCTACAACAATCTAGTCAGTGGCAGTGAACCTATTGCCTGTGTGCTGCAGCAAACTGTTCGTCATCACGGAAAGTTCTAAAAGGTTCGCCATGACTGACCTAGCTATTGTAGCCCCACATCTTTAAGATGAATACCTGGTTTAGTTTGAAGAAGTTAAATTAACAAATGACCCTTTTGAAACTAGGTCAAGTTCCTTATTTTAATTTCTGATCTAGCATAGAACTCCAGCTGTCAGGCTTTCCCATTAATCCTCTATATCAACAAAATCCTCTCTGAAATACATTGCAATTAGCTTGTGAGGATCAACAGCAAAAGGTGGAAAGTTCAGAAATATCTGGTTGTGAGTTTCTACATGTGGAAATGGACATTTCTACTTTATATAAGTCAGTAGAAATGCTTGCAGAGATAGTATTTTAGTGGATATTCCCCCCCCCCTCACTGGGGCAGGGGACAATTCTAAAGAGAAGTAGTTAACTCTATCATTTTTAGCCTCAGTAATCTAGATTGGGCATCTTGATGTTGCTGAAATGTTAGTAAGAACTTTTGCTTGCAGCATAAGCACTGTTAATAATTTCAGTGCAATTATCCCTAAATCAGCATGAGTCTCACAGATGCCACAGGAAAACTGGCTATAACTAATGGTAGGCTTCCTGAGAGGGTAAGAAGAGTAACAGGAAGCTCGATGACAGCCATAATATCAGTATAGAAAATAATAGTATTATCCAGTTGGTGATAGTTTTTGGCTAATACTGAGAAATGTAGAAAGAAATGTTTTTCTGTAATTTGAGTTCTATAGAAAAGATGTGGATTTTGATAAATAGTATGTTGCACTTCCTACCCTAAAGAAAACAACCATGTGCAAAGTCTATTTTTAACTGAACTGGATTTCTTCTCCTGGACACACAGCCTGGACAGTTTGTGTCACTGTCCAAGGTACTGTACGCAACAGCATCGTTTCCCAAAGGTGGTGTCCTCTGGAGATCTACCTACAGGAGAAGAAAAGAGATGAGATAACAACTGAAAAGTCAACTGTTCTAAGGCGACACTGTAAATGTTGAAAATAAAAACTTCCCAAAGTTACATGTACTTTTTGAGCACAAGGGAAATGAAAAATCCTGAGTGAAGATGAAGCAGGGAGGCCATAGAAAGTGACACACTACAGTGTCCTGAGGTTGATCTCAAGCAGTTTGGATGTGAACAAATAGAAATACCAAGAGAGCAAAACCAATTTGCAGCAGCTCATAACTGAGTGAAAGGGATTTTTTAGTTATATAGACTATGTAGATTTCTGTGTTTTTAGCTTTTAAAATTTTCACCCCCAAAACACCAAATTCTTTTCTAAAATGAATCTCTGCTTTGATTTTTCTGTTGCTATAAATAATGCGTAAGTAAAATCTGCTTATCAGCATTTGCCCCTTAAAATAGAAATAGCCAACCTCCTCGCATTTCACGTTAGATAAACACTGAAAGCTGCCAAACACCAAGAGTTGATAATTATGATGGTCAGATGTACTTTGTATGATATTTCTGGTGTAAAGTATTTGAAAGCCAACAAGAAAAAATATTTAACATCCTCACAAACAATGAGAATTCACTGTAAATATAGTGTCTTCTTCAGACTAAGGGCTTAGCCTATCTCTGTGCTTTCAGTTACCTAGTAGAACAACAAAGCTCCATCTTTTTATTTACATGTGTGTTCTGTATTACACATCCACAGTTGTCCACCATTACCCCTCCAGTTTCTTGTATTTTCTCAGGAGTACAAAAGAAAGGATCACAAAGTTCCATTGGAATAAAGCTTTTTTTTTTAGACAAGTAGAGATGGATAGGGAAATGGGGAGGTGTGTTATCAATGGCTACAAACTTTGCATCACAAGATGAGTATGTTTTGGGAATCTAAGGTATAGCAAGGTGATTCTATATTTTATACCTAAAATTTGCTAAAAGAGTAGACCTTAAGTGTTTTCACCACACACATACATAATAACTATATGAGGTGATGGAAGTGTCAATTAACTTGATTGTGGTAATCGTATAGTATATACATATAGCAAATAATTATGTTGTACACCTTAAATATATAGTCTTCATTTGGCAATTGTATGTCAGTAGAGCTGGGGTTGGGAGGAGAAGCAGAAATGCTATCATGTATCTCATAGTCTCATAGAATTGTTGCTGTTTCCCGTTAGTGTTCTGTGTTTGACTGTGTCAAGACACAGCTGCCTTCCATTGAAAATTACAACACAGGCTCAGATTGGAGAAGAACATTAATGGATGCAATCTTGACCACTGACAGCTGTAGACTGACCCTGGGGACAGCAGGGAGAGGTGGGGGAAAGTAATGAGCACATGAAGCTCATTGGATGTACGTGGATGGCTCCATTCTCCCCACGTCCCTGACCCACCAACCCCCACAGCAGAACATTAGTCGTATTTTACATTCTTTAGAGGTTATCACATGATGTTGACTTAATAAAGCTTTATTTCCTTTTGATTTATTATGATTTATGCCTGTATTTTGAAAGTGGACTGTGTGTAAGTTGTAAGCTATTGGTTTAATCTTTATCCATCTGCCACCATCCACCATTGTTGACGTTTTGCTGTGTTTTGAAAGTCACCAAAAGTTGAGTGATAATCTGAGGCCTTAGCCTAGAGAAAATAACAAAATGATGCATACAGTTGGGATTGTGCCTCCTTCTAAGCTGGTTACTCTGTTGTGTCCAATTTAGGATGATTCATAGTTGGTAGTACCCATTGCACCACGCACTGGGGCAAAGAAATCTTCTTGAGCTATTTGTCATATATAAAACCCATTATTCTCTTTCCTCCCTTGTTAGCATTCAGCTGTTTTTCTGGATGAATGCACCACCATTGAGTTCCAAAACTGTTGTTCCAAGGGGAAGAGTGGTGTACTGTCTCTACACAATGTGCTCTGCTGTCCGTCCCTGCCTTTCTTCTCTCCTCGTGGTGCCAGCCATTTCCCATCTGAAGGCCACACTGGCCTGAGGGCTTCCTGGGTGTTTGGAAGTGAGATGTCAGCTTTTTACTTGGAAATAGATGGTGCAATAGAATATAGTACAGTGTGGGGCAGTGATGGCAAACCTGTGGCACGTATGCCACAGCAGGTTGTTTGTTATCAGTGAAAGCTCTAAAAGGTTCCCCATCACTGGTATGGGGGTTAAGAATTGCCTTATATTGTCCCTCAGAACTCCTGGGTGTAGTGGATCCAGGACCCCACCACAGATACCTACATCCACAATTGCTGAACTATCTCTGTAAAGGGGCTATTTGCATATAACCCATGTATCCTCCAATGTACCCTAAGTCACATCTACATAACTTATAATATTGAATGCAATGTAAATGCTGTGTAAATAGTGGTTATACTGTATCATTTAGGGAGTAATGACCCCCCCCCAAATTTTCTACACATTCATTACAGATTTTTTCCCCCTAAACATTTTCAGTCCAAGGTAAGTGGTTGCTGAGCCTGCAGGTATAGAAGGCTGATAGGGCCAGCTTCAACCAGCTTATTCTATGCCATATTTCTGAGTTATCTCTTCTGTGGAATTGGCATCATAGAAGGGTTATTGTAAAATTGGATCAGTTCACATATATAAAAGCCTTTATAATGTTTGCCATGTAACAGAGAATCAATAAGTTTGAGCTTCCATCCACATCAGAGAATTATCCAGTTTTAAATAGTAGTGCCAGTTGTGGTGATAGATACCTGTAATACCAGCACTCAGGAGGCTGAGGCAGGAGGATTGCTATGAGTTTGAGGCCAGCCTGGTCTACATAGTAAGCCAAATTGGTCTTGAACTTACTATGTAGTGAGACTCTGCCTCAAAAAAACCATAGATAGATTAGATAATCATTCCACTATTGAGAAGTCCTGCACTAGATAGATAATTTGTTTCTATCCAAGCTACTGTGACAGTGTCAGCAGCTCTCCCTGAGTGGGCTTAGGGGAATGGTGGTAATAAACAGCTGTGACATTGAGTCCCTGCAGGGGCTGGAACATGTGGGGCTGAAGTTAGCACTCCCCTGGCTTCCACTCAGTACCCTTAGTTTCTGTGGCATTAGCAGATTTGTTGCCAAGTCCAGTGAGAACCTGAGTGTCATCCATCTTAGAAGCCCAGGTGATCTAGTCTCTGCTCGACCAGGTCAGCTGCTCAAAAGTACTAGTTGGAGGCCTGAAAAATGTTTTTTTCTTCTAAAAAATTTGTGTCTTGTTTTCTAAATTGGGCCCAGAGCTCCCCCAAACTCATTATATGAATTGGTTTTAATCAAAGTATTCTAGACCCCATGCTACATGTATGTAAATTCTTTAAAGGCAAGGCAGGGCTGGGGATACACTGCAGCCAGCACAAGTGCCTGCCTGGCAAGCATGAGGTCCTGAGTTCAATTCCTGCTACCAAATAAGTAAGTTAATAAATATAATAATAAAGGCAGGGCAAGGATCTTTAACATGATTCTGTTTGGTCTGCCTACCCACTGTGGCCTACACAGAACTCCCTTTAAAAGATAAGCCTAAGCAAAATTGTACAAATAATGAATTCAAAGTTCACAATGCAGTTTTTTTGACTGACTAAAAACAGGTAAATTAGGAGGACTTGTGTGTAACTCAGAAAGAAATAATTTTTAAAGCTTTAGGGTTTGAATTCACTGGTTCTTCCTCTCCTTTTTGAAAATCCTGAGACTTTCAGAACTTGCTAAAGTCAGTCAGTCTTCAGGCTGCTGAGCAAAGCAGCTGCCCGCCACACACTTCACAGTGGCTGCATCTGTCCCTAACGACACAGGGAGAGAGAACAGAGGTCTCTCTGCTTGACTGACTCTCAATGACAGCTTTTTTAGAATAGCTTCTGGTATGGGAACAAAGTCAGCCAGAAGAATTGGGTTTTAAATGTCATTTTTCATGCATCTGGAAACCAAAGGCAGAAGAGTCTGAGAAATAGTAAACAATGCTTAGACGGATTTGGTAAATAGTTTTGTTTTTGCTGTGCCTTTTATGCACCTTCCTTTGGGGCCCTGACAGAGCTCAAGTCCCTGAGACCAGGCTGATATTTAGCAGCTATTTCTTCACTAGGAAAAGCCTTCCCTATTTCAGTCCACACCCATTTGAGCTTCACTGGCTCTTTTGAACAGAAGCTGTTCATAGCTTTTACTTGGTTCACTGAACAGGGTTCTTGTTTAAAAGCAGTGGTGGTGGAGTGGTGGTCTCTTCACCCTTCAGTTTTCTCACAGTGAACCTCAACTGCGAGAGAGAATCTGAGCCTGATTAAATGCCCCTTCCCTGATTATTTGGTTTTTGCCTGGCTGTGGGACTCAGGCAAGAAGAGGGAGACATGCCGATATGTTGCACTGTATTCAAGAGAAGTTTTCAGGATGGAAGCTGCTAAGGCGAACTGTAAGTTCTCTGGCTCAAAATGTGTCTTGGAAACCTTCATAAGAGTTGACAAGGATCAGGTGATCTTTAAACCTGTTACGACTGATTAACATTTAACAGGTGGAAGTACAGCGTAGGAAATCTTTTCACAGGTTCTCTTGTTAAAGGGAAAGAAAAACTTCTTGGTTTTAATGTTAGGAAAAAGAAATGCAAGCATTTAATTAAGTAAAATGATCATTATGTTATTTAAGTTATGAATTTATAATCAAGTTTTTATGTCCTGGAGCCTTGTGATAGCCCCTGTGAAAATCAAAGGCAAACCATGTTCATTTTCTATTTTCCACGTTCCTACTTTTTTCTTTTGGCAAAAACAAAATGAAAGTCTTAATTTCTAATCTTCTTAAGGATACTACTAAATGTACACAGAGCTAACTACACATGCACAACTATGCTGTCCAGAAAATATTTGATACATAATTTAATGATACTTTTTTAAGTCCTCTTAGTATTTGTATCTGGATCTGATCAGGAGGATTTTTGCATTATGACTGCTTTCTGTCTGGATGGGTATATTTGAGAAGTCACTACCTCTTGAGTGGTGGTTGTTGTTTTACTTAGTTTTGCAATTGGCCAGCATTTTCTGCTTGTCTTTCCTTCCCAGAATGCTTTCATTTCTGTGGCAAGTAAACAGTGAATCATATATGGACGTCACAGAGAAAACTTCAAGCACTGGAATTTTATATGCTACATTTTGAAGAACTATTTTTATCACTTTGTTTTCTTCTCCAGGAGTTTCTTTGCATATTACATAAAGCTTATGTTTTAAGAGTAATTAAGATACTTCATTCACTAAATTATTGTCTATTAAAAATGTGTATGTTCATTTTCATACACAGTATTTGCAAATTTTATGATGAAACACCACTGTAGAAAAGAAATAGAACTTTATATAGTTGCCGGTGCTGCATTTGACAATTATTAAGAGATGGGTTATTAGAAGTATCTTTGGGGTTGGATGTTTTAGCTCTGTGATTTGCTAAGTTTTGTGATGTCGGAAAAATTTATACCATGTGCTAATGTACAATGGGATAATCTCAAGCTTGGGGAAAAGTGCATACAGTGCATTAAAGAAGAGCAAAATGCCTCCCTTAAGATTTGTTCAAATCTTTCAAATTCTTTTTGCTTTTAATGACCCTATTTATGGAGATATATCTTCCTATTCATGGGAATGAGGCTCAATGGCAGTGCACCTAACATGCTGAAGGCCCTGGATTCAATTCAAAGTACCATAAAAAAAATAGTTTTATATAGATTTAAGTACTAGGATAAGGTATAGTTGGTGGGAAAGTGCTGAGTTTCATTAATAATTTCAGTGTGATAAAATAACATTGCTCACATAGGATGACATACAAGTTATTCAGTAAGGAAACTAGATAAATATTCAACAAATAAATTGAAATTGAGGGAACAGATTTTTTTTAATCTAGAGAGTTGGTCAGAAAATTTAAAAATACTAAATTTTATATGATGCTAGATTTGGGTACTACTTTTCCATTTCTCATCTTTTAATTTGATTTTGTATAGATCCTGCAAAGGCAGAAAACATGTTTCATGTTTCCATAAATTCAGATTTCACTGTAAAAACTGTGGTTTTGTTTGGGGTAGAGACATCAGGGAGCTGCAGCCCCACTGGTCACTGATGGCAGTGCCTACAGTTGTGGGAAAAGAACCTGTTTTCCCCATTCAGCTGCTCTCTGGACAAAAGGGGAGTCAGCAGTGAGAGGCCCCTCTAGACAAAAACCGCCCTCAGTTGAGTTTGACTGTCCTTAGTGCTGTCCTCTTGCCTGCTGCTTTATGTCTATGTCCTCTTGCCTCCACTGAAATGAGTGATCTGTGAGGGTAGAGAATTTTGCCCATTTTGCTCACTCTCATATCCTAAGTACCTGGAATAGTGCCTGGCAGCCAGCAGCACCTAATCAATGTATTGGATTAATGGATCCAACCCTAATCTTTTCAGAAGGGTTTCAGAAATAGGATGCACCTAAAGTTTTTATAATCCTACTCAATGACCAAAACAGGTACTATTTTATATAAAATCAAGAGTCTCGCTAAAGGAGAACATGCTCACAATGTCTGTAACTGACAATCCACACTGATCTCTTCCAAATTTGCAAGAAGGAAAGGTCAGCAGAAATTTTAATATATAGTTATAGATGATGAACAGTGTTTCCAAGGAGAAGAGAAAGCCAAAGAGTTTATTGCCTTCACAAAAAAAGATTTAAATAGCATGTGATAAAATATCAAGACCCAGCAGAATAACATCCTTCCTCCTCGAAGGAGGGAGGCGGTCTCCCCCATATACCGAAGGTCATGTTGCTGGCAAACTCAAGCTCCTTTACCCAGAATGTGTGTGGATGTGTTGTAGAAGCTAAAAAGCTTGTTAAACAAGGCATGCAATAAAACACTAGCCAGTCTCCAGCTTACAGAGTCTACACCTTGGTCATGACAGAATGTTTTACTTGAAAGTCAAAAGATTAGATTTGAAGCAGCCTCAGAGTGTACTGTTTGCTGCGTGACCACAGGCAAATCCCACTTCACCTCTCTGAGCCTCAGTGTCTTCCTCTAGAAAATGGTGACAATAACAGCTCCAGCCAACAGAATGGTCAGTGAGGTTATACAGGAAATGTTTTACAACCCATAAAGCACATTGTACAGTGTCACATGGATATAAACTAAAAGTGCAAGTTCTCAAATAATTGTAAAGCATGATGGCTTTATATATGTCAAAATACCATTAGTTTTGGTGGGGGAAACCTCACCAAAGCAGTAAAAATACCAAGGTACGGAAACTCTTTAACAACCAGGCATGATAGTGCACACCTGTAATCCTAGCTACTCAGGAGGCTGCTTCCGGAGGTTCCCAAGTTCAAGGTCAGCCTGGACAATTTAGCAAAACTCTGTCTGAAATAAACATTTTTAAAAGGTCTGCGGATACAGCTTAGTAGTAGAGTGCTTGCCTGGCACATGTAAGACCTTGAGTTTAGTCCCAAGCACCAAAAAACAAGGTGGTACAGACAATAGAAACGCCATAATGTAGTATGTAAAATAATAGGTTTTAAGGTTAAATTGATATGGATTTTAGTTAAAATCTACCCATTTCATTAACAAATTACTTTCTTGAACCTCAACTTACCTTTCTGCATGGTGGGGAAAAAATTAGCTAATAGAGATCGCAAGATGGCCAACTGAGTGGCGGCACGATAAGAGAGTCTTTCTGAGGAAAAAAAAATAAAAACAACTCAGATGCTGGAATTTGGCAACATGGAAAAAGCCAGACAAAAGGAGAGGAATTCTCATGACCCAGGAAGAAACTGAGGTAAAAGAAAAAGAAAAAAGAAGAAAAAGAAGCATAGACAGAAGGCTGGAGCTGGGCAAGCCCCGACTGTACCAGCATGTCTTAGAGTCAGGTGACTCACGATGGAGCTGAGATTGCGGCCCTGCCGAGAGCGGGGGTTGGTGAGCTCCAGACCCTTGGCTGGAGTAGGCGCTGAGGCGGGGAGTAGAAACAGCCAGTCAAGCTGCACAAACTTTGGTGAGTGATGGGAACTGGAATCCCCAAACCAGGAGGAATGGCTGGGCGACATTTTGGAGTTGGGCAGGGCCGGCTTGAATCAAAACCCGAGGCAGCATCTGCTGATGACTCCTAGTCCAAAGCAGGTTGGTGGGATCTGCTCGGGCTGGGCCACGCCCCTGGTTGAAACCCAATAGCCAGGGACGAGGCTTTTCTGGGCCAGTGGCATCCCCAGGGAACACACAAACTTGTTGAAGCATAAACTGGTTGACTGGCGTAGGGGGAGGAGCCAGCTCTCAGCATGCAACTCGCAGATCCACAGCAGACTGGGGGGTGGTACTTCCCTAGCAAGTGCGCTGCAGAAAAACTGTAAGCAAAACGAAAGGCCCAGAGACCTCCACCACCCACCCATCTGAAGGGGGCCAAAAACATGACAAGACAGAGAAAGAGCAAAAGGTCCCCAACTGTGGAACCAGGGAAAGTGAGTCCAACAGAGGTAAATGCAGAGAAGGTTGAGAGCAGCAAACCTGTAATGTCAGGGACAGCCTCATCAGAAATAAATAAACACATCCGTGACCTCATCATCGAATTTAAATCTGAAATTCTAACTCAGGTGAAGCAAGATATAAGAAGATTAATAAAAGAAGTCCTGGGTAATCCTCAAGTAGGCACAAATGAAAGAATAGAGGAACCCAGAGAAAGGAGAGAAGCCTTTGATGAAAAATATAAACAAAATCTAGAATATATGAAACAGATCCAAAGAGAATATTAGGAAATTAAAAACTCCATTGAAACCTGGCAAAATCTTTTAACAGAAACTAAAGATAAAGTTTCAAAACTTGAAGACAGATTTGCAAAGTATGACCATGAAAGGAAGGATCTCTTAAAAATAACAAGGAACCAGGAAGCAACGATACAAAGGCTAGAAGATGACAAGTGGATTTATAACCTAAGAATAAAATATGTGAATGAAGATGCAGGAACAAATACAAATGAAATAAAAAGTCTATTCACAGAAATAATTAAGGAAAACTTCCCAAACATAGGTAATGGAAGTGAAGTTCAGATAAATGAGGCATATAGAACTCCAGCCAGCTACAACCAAAACAGATCTACACCCAGACATATAATAATCAGGATCCCA
The DNA here is from genome assembly GCA_004027455.1 of Hydrochoerus hydrochaeris. NCBI lineage: Eukaryota > Metazoa > Chordata > Mammalia > Rodentia > Hydrochaeridae > Hydrochoerus > Hydrochoerus hydrochaeris. The sequence continues at coordinate 48,857 of PVLA01006879.1, read as the reverse complement.
GAAATCCATCACAAGAACAGAATATTAAAAGTGGTC
>PVLA01006879.1:0-48721 GCA_004027455.1 Hydrochoerus hydrochaeris | reverse complement strand
GTCACAGCAGACTTCTCAATGCAAACCATCAAATCAAGAAGAGCTTGGAATGAAATATTCCAAGACCTGAAAGAAAATAACTTCTAACCCAGAATATGTACCCTGCAAAACTATCTCTCAAAATTAATGGAGAGACAAGATATTTCCACAACAAAGAGGAACTGTGGGAGTTTGTGACCACCAATCCAACCCTGCAAAGAATACTGAAGGACATTCTAGAGAGAGAAGAAAATCACCAGGGTTCCAGGAATAATGGCAGAAAGGCCTCAAAGAAAGGAGAAGACAGTGGAATGAAGGGAAAAGTAAACAAATAACAACAGAAAAATAGCATGGCAGAGATAAGACAGAGAAGATTGGTTATATCACTGTTTTATCTTGACTGATTTTATTTGAATCTGGTATGCTTGAGATTGTTGAGTCTGAGAGTAGGGGCAACTTCTCTGAAGATGACAGGATTCAATAGGATACCCATTCTGGTTTGTTAACTGCCTTTGAAGTCCTATAATATCTCCAATGTTTAGATTTTTATTAATAGTGTAAAGCAATGCTAAGTTTATATTATATTTGACGATATAGACAATTTTATTGAAAATAACAAGAGACATCATAGTGACTACCATAGATCACCTAGTGTTGTGTTTTTGTATATTCTTTTCATTTCGTGTTTCTCTAGGAATTTGTATTGCTGACTTGTTTTGATTTGTTTCTCCCTCTAATACAGAAAGGCTAGGTATATGTGTAGAGACTTATACATGCATAGAACTTGTAAGTAGTTTATGAGAATGGATTATAGTTATTATAAAGAAAAAAAAGGAAAAGAGTATTCTAAAGGATATAACTGCTTGTATGTTTGAGTGTGTGGAATTAATAACCATGTTGCTAAAGTTTTAGTTGGATGGATGAGCAAAACTGACTGCAGTCTCACTGTTTGGATGTCCATTTTGTGGGCTTTACTTTTGTAACTTGAACAACTGCATCTAAGAGGAAAGTATGTAATTATCAACTAGTGATTTTTTTACTGGTTGCTGTTTTTGTTTTGTTTTGTTATGTTTTTTGTTTTGTTATATTTTGTTTTTGTTTTTGTTTTGTTGTGTTTTGTTTTTTGAGATTTTGTATTGTTTCTACCCTATTTCTGTTTCAAAATTTTTTCTTTAAATAAAATTTTTTAAAAATTACCTAATATACAGTCTAATTGTGAGCAATTACTTGAGTGGCATTTCAAGCAAGTTTAATAAATTGACACACTTTAAAGGAATCTTGTACAGTCTTATAGTGGATATTTTTAGTAAATGGCAATGCTATGTTGGCCATCATCTTAATTTATAAGTATCATTGGACATTGCATTACTTTTCAATGATATGGACAAACCATTGACTATTATTACTCTGTAAATCTTACAGAAAGTTTCTTAGAGAAAATGATTCTGATTTTCTTATGCTTTCTTAGCCTGGAAATGCTTATTTAGATTAGGTGGCCTTTGAAACAAACAACAATAAAATTAGCTTTCAACTGCCATCATTCAGTCACATAAAACTCCTTACATCTCAAAAGTTTGTTAGGTTAAATGGAGTTTGATGTAACTTGTTCACCACAAAACACAGATGTTCATATGGAATGAGGACTGGCAGGCATGTATTGAGCGGTGAAGTTAAAAATCTTTTTCTAGGAAATGTATGTTTCACTTGAATTATGGATGCCAGCCAGAGTCGGTCAAGCTTAAAGATAAAAGTCTGCTGCATATGTTCTACAAATGAGACAGAATGAAAGAAAACAGAGAGACTTAAAAGGAACAGCAAGGTAGTGACATTCACTGTAACACAAGCTAAAGGTGCTTAAGTTCCAAGACTGAGCACTTACAGTCTAAGGTACAAAGCGTATAGCAGAAGCCCCCAGTCAGTTCACATATCATTTTGCCAAGTTGTCTAGAGAATATTCCCTGAACTGAAATTTTAGTGCTGAATTCCAAGTATTTGTATACCATTTTAACAATATAATTTTTCTTCTCAGAACCTCAAGGTAACATAAACAACTTTTAATTGAACTATAAGCCAATTGGTCTTTCAAAACTTAGGGTTTGATTTTTAATATATAAGAATACAGACATGAACAATTAGTTTGTGACTAATCAGCATAAATAGAAATTTTATACTTTCTTTGTACCCAAGACAATTTGGGTATGAAATCCTAATAATGATTACAGAGGATGACCTAAAGTGAGCAGATAAGCTCCATGGTGTTTATAGTTAGATGTATTCCAAACAAAATATCCAAAACAGTTTTTTTGTTCATTTTTTATTTTGTTTTCCAGAGACAGGATCTCACTAAGTTGACCAGGCTGGCTTTGAACTCAGGATTCTTTTGCCTCAACCTCCTAACTGCTGGGATTACAAATCTTAAAGTCATTAACCTTCTTAATTAGAAGTTTTTGTCCTTTAAGACCTTTACTATTTTAAGGCCCTATGTGGTAACCTATAATACCTGTAGTACTAGCACTCTGGGAGGCTGAGGTAGGAAGATCACAAGTTTGAGCCCAGCCTGGTCAACTTGGGGAGACCCTTTCTCTAAAGGGGGATGTAGCTCAGTGTGGAGAGAGACAGAGATAGCCTTTCTCTAAAGGGGGATGTATCTCAGTGTGAAGAGAGACAGAGATAGCCCGACAGAAACAGAAAATACCATCAACTAATTCTGCTTTTAGAATCTGATAGGTTATATAAGTGTGTTTTTATTATCTTATCTATAAAATTGCGTGGCCTAAATAACAAATAATGTGGTGAAGGGTCAAGAAAGTAAAAGTTAATATTTAAGCTTTTCACTTACTTGATCTAATATTAATACAAAGGTTTCATGTTTTTCTCGTAGTCCAACACTTTTAAGGTACTGAGTCAAAGATTAACATTTTTATGTAACATTATAAGATTTCTTGGGGTGGGGTATAGCTCAGTGTTAGAGTGTGTGTAGATGCCACCTATAGCAACCCCCCCAAAAGCTTCTTACTTTGAGTATTTGAATTTTGTAGTTTGTTGTTCTGATAACCAAATAAACAGTTTAAATATTCAGGTATTTAAGGATGCTATAAATGAATAGGCACGTCACAGAAGGGGTTCAAATGGCCAAGATATACATGAAGAAGTGTTCAGCATCACTAGCTGTTTGAGAAATGAAAATTAAAACAACAGTAAGATTCTGTCTTATCCAGGAAAAATGGCCAGCATTAAGACATTAAGTAATAGCAAATACTGGTTAGGCTGTGTGAGCAAAGGAACCTTCTACTCTGTTGTTGGTAATGCTGATTAGTACAACCACTATAGAGATCAGTATGGAGAGTCCTCGAAACACTAAATCTAGAAATCCCTTTTGACTTACCTATTCCCCTTCTAGATATCTCCCCAATAGAATTAAAGACATATTATTATAGTGATACATGCACATTCATGTTTATTGTAGCACAATTTATAATAGCTAAATCTTGGAAGCAGCAGACAAATGGGAAAGGAAAACATGGTATTTCTGCACTGTGCCATGAAAATAGACTTGTCATTTTTAGAAAAATGGATGCACCTTGAGATCATAATGTTAAGTGAAATAAATCAGACACACAAACTTAAATATTGCATGGTTTCTCTTATGTGAGAAACCTAGAGGGAAAATAAAGACAAAAATAAAAGATATATAATAAGGGGTGAGAGGAGTTCAAAAGATGGGGGGAAGCATTGAGGAAAGGAATTAAGAAATGTTATGTCCATATACCAAATCCACACAAGAAATGTAAACATTATATAATGTAAATGTGTACTGATTTTTACTAAAAGTAAAAATGAAAACTAATATAACTGCTTTAAAGAGTGAAAAAGAAAAACCTCAAAGATTGGGAGAAAAAAACCCAAGGATTTGGGGATGAGCAAAATAATTCCTTAAACACTGAAAAACATCAATATCTGAAGAGATGACAATAAAAGAGTGAAATATTTGTCAAAAATGATGTTTCACTCAAGGTAAAAAATAAATGTATAGGGCTGGGGATTTAGCTCACTGGCATAAGTGCCTGCCTTGCAAGCACAGAGTTGTGAGTTCAATCCCTGGTACCAAAAAAAAAAAAAGTATCATTCAGAAATTTTATTTGGATTTAAATGAGATGAAATCATCAAGAACTGAGCAAAAGGTGTTTACATACATGAAATCAATTTATCTGTCTGTCTCTCTGTCTCTCTGCCTTTTAGTTTTCCAACGTGGAGTTTAGAGTTTTCTTAAATATTTTTATATTTAAGTAAGCTCATAAAATGTATTTTCTTAAATATCTGTAAAAGTATACAATGGGTGTTAGGGATAAGATCATTACTGGTCAGTTTGTCAGTCTCAGCAGCTATTCAGGCTCTTTGTATCCCAAACAAAGAATTGAGCAGGATCTACAGGAGTAGTAAGAAAGGCAGAGATTTAGTCCAAGGAAAGTACGAAGTAGGCCAATGAGAACTCGAAGACTGAGTTTGACCCAGAGGAGCCCCATTGGTTTTAAGGTTAAAATACACTTGGGAGAGTTCCAAGCAAAAAGCATCTAGAGATGGCAGCTGTCAGTAATGAAAATGCACATTTAAGAATGGAGAGTGGGCAGAGCCAGACATGGCAATTGCAGTGAGCCCCAGGGTTGATTTCTCTTTGGTATTGCTAGAATTTGGCAAGTGTGTGTGTGTGGTGGGTAACTAACTGGTTTCTTACTACTCAACACAGTTGGGAGGAATAGTTTGGGAATTTATGTGGGCCTAGACCAAACTCGCATGACTGCCAAAGCCCATGGTGTGTGTGTGTGTGTGTGTGTGTGTGTGTGTGTGTGTGTGTGTGTAAAAACTGCAATGCTACTAATAATAACTATGGGGTTTCCTCTAAAGCAGTTAGAGCACATGTTCCTTGGGCTCATGCTGGAGGTCAAGGAAATGTGATTAAGGGCAGGAACATATTTTTTAGGCTCTTGTCAGATGTTATAGAGATACGATATAGGCAGAACCATATTTCTTAGGCTTATGTCAGGATATTAAGGAAATATGGTGAGAGCAGAAAGCTCTTGTGGTCTCCCCAAGTCAGAAGGCATCCTGTTGGTTGGGAGCCTGGGCAGGATGTCTCCCATAATTCTGATTTCCTGCCTTAGGGTGGGGCCCTGTACTAAAGTAGCTCTCCACTCTCAGAACTATATAATGTTTTATTAGACTTTCATAGAAATTATACCATCTGTAACCAGTAGCGCCCGACTTTTTGAATCCCATTATAGGAGCTAAGAGTTGCACTAAAGTTAGAAGGTGTGGAATGGAAATGATATGTTCTCATCAGGTGTGGTGATTTGGTGTGAAAGGCTGAGCCCTTTCTTGAGTACAGGCTTCAAGTCTTGGATGTCCTCAGGGTCCTTTTCCATTGCACTGACAAGTGGCAGCCACTCCATTCTATGCACAGGAATCTAACTTGACCACACTCATAGTATTCTTTCCCATGTAGGCTTTTTCAGTCAGTGTGACCAGGCAGAGAGTTTCCATAATCTTTCTACTTTGTTTCTCCTTTACTTCATTTCTTTGCTCTTACATATCACTGTCAACAGTTTGAAGTAGTCGTGCACAGCCAGAGTACTTTGCTGCCCAGATCTTTCTTTTGCCAGATACCCCCCAGTTCCTTGCCCTTGGGTTCTGTATTCTGTAAAGTCCCTGGGGCGCCGATACAATTCTGCCCAGTTTCCTGCAACCTAGCATCAAGGATGGCCTTTATTGCAGTTTCCAGGGCTTCATTTTTCTGTGAGACCTCATCAGGGTAAACTTCATTGTCCCTATTTCTACCAGTATTTTGGTTATAGCCACTTCTGTAATCTCTAAGCAGTTCCAGACCTTCCCTAGGCTTTTCATCTGAGTCCTCACCAGAATTGCCCTTAATGCTGTGAATCTTTAAAAAAACCAACTCATAGCTTCACTGATATTTTTCCAATTGTTATTTTAGTCTCCATTTTGTTTATTTCTACCCTATTTTTATTTACTTACATTTATTTGAGGTTAGCGGGGATTGAACCCATGGGAACTCTAACACTGAGCTCTATTCTCAGCCCTTTTTCTTTTTATTTCTTTTGTTTTGATCTTGGAGGTACAGTGCCTTCACACTGAGCTATAGCCCCAACACCATTTTATTATTTAGAAACCATCTTGCTGAGTTGCCCAGACTGGTCTCAAACTTGTGATCCTCCCACTTCAGTCTCCCAGGCTGCTGGGATTATAAACATGTATCACTATACCTGATTTATTTTTTATTTTGAGAAGGGGTCTCATTAAGTTTCTCAGCCTGACCTCTGACTTGCCCTAGTTCAGCCTCCTGAATAGCTGGGATTGTAGGAATGTACCACAGCTCCTAACTTTATTACACTAATCTTCATTACTTTCTTCCTGCTGCCAATTTAGGGCTCAGTTTGCTTTTAGTTTTCTTGTTCCTTGGGGTATCACCTAGGTTCTTTATTTGAAATCTTGGTTTTTTGTTGTAGGTATTTATCACTATAAACTTTGCTTTTATTTCTGCTTTTGTTATATCCTGTATGTTTTGCGAAGTTTTTGTTTTCAGTTATCTCAGCATATTTTCTAATGTTCCTTTTGGTTTTTGCTTTGATTCATAGGGAGAAAAAATATCCTTTGCTTTACTCATTTTGGGTTTTCTAGTTGGGTTTTTTTCTAAATCAAACTGGCCAAAGCAGATTCATGAAAAATATTAACAAGTTCAATATGTCTTTTGTGTGTGTGTGTGTCTGTGTGTGTGTCTGTGTGTGTGTGTGTGTGTGTGTGTGTGTGTATGGAGCAATGAGTAACTCAACAGTTTGTGGTTAGAACTTGGTCTTAAGTACCATGCTAAGCTAAAAGAAAGGAAGAGGGGCTTGAGGCTTTCTGGGCTGGCAAGCAAGTTATAGGAAGGTAAGGAGGAAAAGTTTGGTAAATGGGTAGTTTAATATGGTCTGCTATGCACATTTAAATTGATTTCTTCATTGATAAGAGTAGTCAGGATTCTCCTCTAGTGAGAGAGAAACATCTCAACAAATGAAGGTTTATAAGTGTAAATTTCCTTTACATAAGTACATGTATTCTATTTTTGGAGTTTTATCCTATTATTAGTGAGTTATGGTGGCCCTTACCTCAAAATCCATATGCCAAAGACATATTTTGGTTGTTCAAGAGTATCTTGTTTAAATTCATATGTTTGTCAGTTTCCCAGTATTGCTTGGTATGATTTCAGTCTTAAAATTGTTAAGACTTATTTTGTGCCCTGACTTGGAGAATGTTTTTTGTACGTTTGAGAACAATGTGTATTCTGCTACTACTGGGTGCACTCAATCTCCTGTTATTGTGTCACTATTTATTTCTCTGTTCAGTTTTATCATTGTGTGCAAGTTAGTCTTTATTGTCACCCTGATTGGATTATGAGACTTCTGGAGAGGTGGTTGGATCTTGAAGGTTCTGTACTCATCAGTGACTGATATTCTTAACTGAATGTGCTATTAAAAGATGGGCCTCTGGTGGAGGAGGTGGGTTTCGGTGATTGTTTTTTTGGGTATATCTCTCGTGGCCACTCGTCTCCTGTGCTCTGCTTCCTGGATGCCATGAACTAAGCAGATTTTCTCTGCTGTGTCCTTCTATCTGACATTTCTGCTTTGGAGCCAGCCAACCATGGACTAAAACTTCTGGAACCAGAAACCAAAAAATTTCTTCTTTAAGTCATAGGTGTAAGATATTTTGTTTCACAATGGGAAAGCTGGCCAATACACAGTTTGTCTTATATACATTTAGGTACTTAAATAATGTATGCATATATTATTTTATTATTGTTATCATAGCTTCCTGTCAAATTGACCCTTTTATCATTATATAATGTTCTTCTTTGTCTGTAGCTTTATTTTCATACAGATGCTTTGCTGCTTGTAGCTTTCCACTCTTATTTCCAGTTTGCAGTGTTACATTTGGAAGCATGTGGTTAATATTCCTCTTCAGAATACACACTAGATGAAAGATTAGGGATTATGTGACCAAGGATCCAGAAAAGGATACTTCAACTGTCTGACTGGATGAAGGTAGTTGTATTATTTGTGAGTATGTGCTATAGTCAGTAAGGACTAGCTTCAATTTAAGTAGATGCCTGCTGTATCAGTCCATTTTTCCATTGCTATGACAAAATATGTGAGGTTGAATACTTAATAAAGAGGCTTGTTAAGTCCACAGATTTAGAGATTCTAAAGTGTAATACCTATATCTTAAAGCAAGGGTCCCTCTAACTGCCTCACATGATGGTAGATGAATGGTGAGAGCTTGTTCAACAGGGAGAGATCACTTGATGAGACAGGAAGTCAGAGAGCAGGAAAGGGCCAAACTTGCTCTGTGTGTGTGTGTGTGTGTGTGTGTGTGCATACACACACAGAATTGCCACCCCAGCCCTTTTTATATTACTTCTTGAATCAGGTTCTCACTAAGTTGCCCATGCTGAGCTCAAATTTGTAATCCTCCTGCCTCCACCTTCCTCAGTTGTAGGGTTACAGCCATGTACCGTCACTTTTATAACAACTAGAGAGGGTCACAGGAAAATATCAGCTTCTTACAAGGACCAAACTCTCAGTGACCCAGTTACCTCCCACTAGCTCCACTTCTTAAAGATCTCTTCATATGTCACATGTCTCTACTGGGGAGCAAGTGTCCAACCCATGAGCCCTTGCAGAACAAGCTGTTAACGACGTTCTGGGATGCTGGATACTCCTAGAAATTCTTTCTGGGTCCCTCCTGGCTGGCTTGCCAAACTATTACTGCATCCAGGGAACTCATAGAGATTCATTCTAGGCCCTTGCTATCACAAACAAAAACTTGGTCAAGACAAGTAGAAAAGGTAACAAGGTTTTACATTTACCAAAGGTATTAAAGGTAGGAAAAGAAATACATTCTGCATAGTGAGACTGGGCCACTGGAGAAGACAGAGAACACAGTTAATAAGGTTAATGCCCTTCTTCACCTTTTGTATTTTCTACTCCTTAGGCTATCTCAGATCTAGGCTTTCCTATCACAAACCTACCTGATTTCTCATGAGAAGAATTGAAGATAGCATTTTCTCATTGGTCCCAGACACAAGGCATGGGTACGTGCCCTGGATCTCTGTGATGGACAGGTCAAACCCACTTGCTCAGCCAGCTGCCCATGCCCTAATCTCCTCCCTCATTATCACGTCTAGACCGTAGCATCTGTTTCCAAGTAGTTCTCCTGTGGGCCAAATTTAGCATCTCAAAAACAGTGGGGCTTCAGTTCACAAACTTAATCCTTCCTGTGATTCTGGGGAAGATGGCTGCCTTTGTGCTTATGCAGGGAAGTTGGCTATAGGAGTTCATGAAAAGAAGCAAAATTTTGCCAAAGGCTTCTTTGCAAACCTAATTGCTTGCAGCAGAATGGTTCATGAACTAAGGCAATACTGTAGTTGTAAATGGTCCTTTGAGTAAAAAGTAACTGAAGCAAGGTCTTTTAAGTTGCAAATAAATCATAAGGGTAGAGTTAAGCTTTTGTGAACATTAAAATTCAAATTATCATTTGATGGTTGATGGGCTTTAATGGTCAAATGATGAGTGGATTCTGGTGGGCAGGGGATGGCTGAGCTTTGTGGTTTAGGGTTCAGCAGACCCTCATGGGCTATCGTAACATCTGGTGTTTGAGAAGAGCCCCAGAGAGCTCTGTCCCTGGATAAGCAGAGGCCAAACTTAAGGCTATGTTACTGTGGATGTAAAACATTGAAAAGCAACAGTTTTGCTGATATTTTCCAGAGTCTTAAACAAAAAATTTAAGAGAAGACCTATACCTGGTCACACACATAACAAAGTTTTAAAAACCCACACAACACAAAAAATAAGGACCAGCTTCTCTAAAAGAAGACCACTGTTAAATTAAGTGGTTTAAATTTATTAAGTACAAGTGACCAACGGACTTAACTGAGTACTCTGAAATTACTTTTTAGTGTCCACTTGTTTTTTTTTTAATTCATATAACTTAACCAGATTTACTCAAAATACTTAGCATCTCTATATCAACATGAAGAAGACCAAATTAATTGGCCAACATTTATGGAGTATCCAGATGCCTAAATTAATTTTAATTATAAAATTTTTCTATTTGTGGATAATAGAAATCTCCTATTTCAACACGTATTCTAATGACAAGAAAATCCCTTCACAAATCATGGAAAGTAATTAGCTTGACTGCTGCCAGAACCCTTAAACACACTCATTGAATAGTCTCTAGATTTTTCAGAAGGCATATTAGGACAAATGCAAATTAAGGAATTTGAGGGCTGTCACCTCCAGCTAATTACTGTGGGGGTAGAATCTTAAGCAATGCACTCAAAAACTCTGAAACAGCTTGGATTTATTATAAATTAATGACATGGGAAGTTCATTAATTATTAAGCTTTGTTGAAATACGCTGAATGTTCTACACAGGTTTTTACAGCCAATAGCTGTCATCAGAATGTTTTAAAATTATACCCTTGAGAATAACAGAAAGGCTTTTACCTTGCATTTCCAAGTGCTTTGTAATTTTAGGGAAAGAAATTAAAGTGGGAAAGAAAAATAACTTTTTCTGGCTTTTCTGTGTTCTTAGTTGGGATGGACCCCTATAACATAAAACAAATTATAAGGGAACAACAGATAAGCCCATTACCATATATGCTTCATGTATACATCGGAGAGTCCCAGGGGAGACTGAATGACTCTTAAGAGTAAATCTCTGAACTGGGCATGGTGGTGTATGCCTATAATCCTAGCACTTGGGAGGCTGAGGCAGGTAGATCTATAGTTCAAGACCAATCTGAGTTACATGGTCAGTTCAAGGCCAGCCTGGATTATACAGTGAGAACCTGTAAAAATCAAAACATGAATAAACCTCTAAGGTGGCTTAAATGTCTCACTCCTGAAACAAAGATTGGTAAAGATGATAAAAGGGATGAGAAGAAATGTATACAGGAGTTCAGGTTAGTTATGTAGGCTTAGGTGGTTTCTCTCTTCATAAGAGAGTCATCCTTCTCTTCCCAGTACAGAGGATTCACCTCTACAAGTAGGGGGTTCCTTCTTACAGATGTAAAATTTTCTCCTAAAAGGATAACTTAATTTTCAGAACTTTTCTATTATTTTCTGTTTTCCCCAAGAATCAGTTCAAAATCATCCTTGTCTCAAAGAGACATGTTTGAGATGACATTTCTGATTTTCTGCAATCATATTTTGGGGTGGTATGTCCTAAACCCCATCTGTAGCAGTCTTCAGATGCTACAGGACATTGAGGCTGACTTTTGTGGCTCATTAGTAGAGTGTTTGCCTAACCTGTGCCAGTCCCCAGAATCACCCAAATAAATAAATAAATAAATAAATAAATAAATAAATAAATAAATCCATGAATGTTATTTATTTTTCTCTGCTCTGAAAATGTAGCCACTCTTCCAAAAAAGTATATATCTCAAAGTTGCTCCTGAAATTTTGTCCCCATTTTTATTATTTTCATCTTGGTTTTGTTTTGTTTGGGGATTTTTGTTTGTTTGTATGTTTTTTGAGACAAAGTCTCACTACATAGATCAGGCTAGCCTTCAACTAGCTCTACAGGACAAGTAGAACTTAAACTCAAGATCCTTCTGCCTTAGGAAGTTGGTTGATGGTTACCTCATTGGACTTTTGCAGGGTGGCTCTGGGAGAAGTCCTTTTCACTGGAAAGGGAAATCTGGTCTTTATAAGGTCATAGTTTCTTCTGGGATACTCTCAGTTTTGGGGAAACTCTACTGTAAGGTGACCACAGGTCTAGAGCAATGACCGAAGACTTCTGGGCACTCATGGGTAGCTGAATTTTTCTGTCAGTCTCTGTATTAGTTGGTTTTCTTATTGCTGGAAATAATACACTACCCCCACAACTTAAAAGAGGAGGAGTTTAATACATTCCCAATGCCTTGAACAATTAGTGGTACATGCATGACTGCACATTTGCCAACTTGTACCACTGGTGGTATAAATGGATCTAATCACTTTTATCAGTCTTTTTACTAATAAAACTAATAAAAAAGCCACCTGATGGGGTAGTTACGTATGAACCACTTGGTGGTTTAAGCTGCTGGGCAGTCAGACATTTGAACTGTGGCCTGGTCTGAACATGTTAATTTGGTTCATGGATTCAGGGTATTCAGTCCATGGCTGGGTGTGCTATCATGGCCATAAGGGTGTGCCAGGGAAAAACTTTAGTTCATAGCAGCCAGCAAGCTATGAACTAAACAGGGATCAGTACCAGAAAGGAAGGGACAAGGGATTAGGCCACCTTCATCACCCACACAGATAAATTAAGAAGTGTGCTCCACCAATCACATGGACAGCTCCCAAGCCAACCAAGTTGACACAACCAAGCGTAACTATCACAGTCTCTTATCTTGGTGTCCTTAGTCTCAAAGGGAGATGGGATAGGTTGTGTAAATTTAGGGCTAATCAACCTTGTTTCACCAACTTTTTTTTTTTGAGACAAGGCCTCACTTTGTAGTTCAGGCCGGCCTTGAATTCACTATGGAGTCCAGACTGGCCTGGAACTTGCAGTGATCCTTCAGCCTGTGCCTCCTGAGGGCTGGGATTTCGGGCATGTGCCATGTGTCTTTGTTTTTTTTTCTTCTCCTGAGACAGGGTGGTGGTGGTGGGGTCTCACTTTGTCATGCAGGCTTGCCTTGCCTTGAACTCACTATATATCCCAGGCTGGCTTCAAACTCAAAGTGATCCTTCTGCCTCAGCCTCCCAAGGGCTGGGATTTCAGGCATCATGCCTGGCTGCCAACTTTTAGAGGAGACACTTTCTAAATGATTAACATGCCTATATGCAGAGTCAAGTAAGGATCTGACCCAGAGTTTTCAGGTAATAAAAGAGGAAGCTATACTGGTGCAATCAGTTAGCACACAGTACTTACACAGGTAATAAAAGAGCCATACAAAATAATGGTCAACCTGTACTCTGCTTTTAGTTACCTAGTGAACATTTGTAGACCCAAAGAGTACTTTTTTTTTCTTTTTCTTTTTTTTTTTTTTAGCAAAAACAGCTCTCAAGAACTTGGCAGCCTCAGAAGAAAACACAAGTCATCCCCTTAATGAGTAACAAATTAAAGGCCAAGGATTTGTTTTCCCTGTGCCCCTGTGGTGGTCCCTGCCTGACTCTGTCAGTGCAAATTACATTCTGTTTCAAAAAAATAAAAATATAAATCTATGACATGGTAGGAGAAAAATTATTATTTTAAAAATTGAATCTCCTGGGAAATAAATTTTGGATAATAAATTGTTTTAGTTGTAGCATTTTTCTAGTTGGCATTCTGTTGTAAAAGACTTTATGAGAAGCCACAATGAATTTTAAGTAGTCGTACTTACTTAGTTGGGCTTCTTTTGTTGTATTCCTCCTTAGAACTGTGACCTTTCCTCTCAGAGTCTTTATCCCAATTTGAATGTACTCCCATTAGTGCGGTCATTAGGTTGGCGCCTGTGTCTCTGTAGCCTGTGTGTTCCATGTGGGCAGGAACCATGCCAGCCGCTGCCCAGCATTGAGACCCTCATGCCTAGCACAGCATGCACAGACCTCGTGTACGTGGACAGGTATACCACTGGTTATTAGGATGCTTGTAACCATTCTCACATTATATGAAACTTTTTCAAAGATGGAAAAACATTTCACATTTCACTTAAATTATTCACCTTTCACATTTCACCTAAACTATTTCATTTTCTTTTCTCAGCCACTGACTGATAGGAAAGATTCCTGTTACTGTGTCTTTTTTTTTCATTCTGGATCTCTTATCTGTCAAGCATTGCTATAATAGAATTCTATAGAATAAAAGTCCTTTATGAGATTTTGTACTCCTTAGACAACGGTAGCCTTTGAGGAGTCACAATAGCAAATAAATGATTGGGTTGCTAAAGAGACCTCATTGCAAGCCGGGTTCATGTGTAGTGCTTTTCCTGCACAGACAAACCCCAGAGCATTATTATCTAATTTCCCAGAGCTGTTAATTCCTTTAGACCCTCAACAGCTGCTTACTTCTAACTGCTTGGGCTTGCTTGCTTTGGGGGAGAAACCAACATCTAATGTTACTGTATTTTAGCAGCACAATGTTTATATTGAAATCATTGCTTAAGAAAAAATTTAGATGATGACCTTCAGTATTAACTAATATTAGCAGAATATTTTTTCAGCTTTCTTTAAGCACCAACTATTTAGGTTTTTTCCCCCAAAACAGTGACATTTAGGCAATTTTGAAGCTTTAAATTTTGCCTTAGTATTACAATTTAAGACATGTTATCAAAAAGTATAAATCCTGATTCAAATACTATTAAAACATCATTTTCTTTCCAGCTTCTACTTCATTGAATAAACGGAAGAGAAGCACTCATAAAAGAATCAAGAGTTTTTGTTTGAGGTTTAAAAAAATATTTATGGTACCCTGCCTTCTACAAGGAGGCTTACAGGGACCAGTAAAAGGCAATGCAATGATGTAAATTAGGAGCATTTGAGAATGAAAAAAGTCAAAATGGAGAGATGAAATAATGCAGAATGCATGGTCCTCCCAAAGCTGCATCCTATGGATGGATTGCAGTCTGTCTCTCGGTTATTCAAACTGTGGTTGCAAATGGGAAACCTTGTTAGATGTCCTTCCAGCTTGTTTCACTGATGAGAAAAGTCAGTTACTTGGAAGAAATACAATTACTTCCAGTATTAACCCTGAACGCAATTTCCAGGAAGCATTTGAATGATGACCTCAGCAATGTCCAGACAAGCAACATAGCAACATATTTCATGAAAATCAGTTTTGTGTTTCTATGATTAAAAACTCAACAGAGGTTCTTAGTGTTATAGCATGATACATCAGGATAACCTCTAATTTTATACATAATTTTGTCTCATGACTGGGTTTGAAAATCAAAAACACAACCTAATAGATTACTTATAATACAACGGGAGAGACGTTTGTTTGTTTATGCTGGGGATAAAACCCAGGGTCTCATGCATACAAGGCGAGTGCTTTACCAACGAGCTACATCCTACACTGGAATCATTATAGGTATCTCAAAGGTCATTATACTGATTGTTACTTTGAAATCATGGCAGTCATTAAACATGTCCTTAGATTTTACCAGTTGACGCATTAACAAGTACATACATCTCTAGAACATAAATATTTTAATATCTTGTTAACTTTTAAGTATAAATTAAGTGTGGTTTTATATTTTTTAATGCTATGTTTTAGTTTGTGCATTAAAACATATCTGATAAGTGCCAGATGTGGTAATATATTTCTATTATTTCAGCACTCAGTATTCTGAGACCGAAGGATTGCCATGAGCTTGAGGCCAGCCTGGGCTACATAATGAGTTGAAAACCAGCCTGAACTATATAGCAAGCCCTTGTCTCAAAAAACAAAACATGCACATATCCTAAGAAGGCATCTAGCCTGGATTTCCTAGATTGCAAAAGGAGCCCCAAATCCCCAAAATGTCAAAATTGTTTCATGGAAAGCCTTTGGGTACCCTTAGGGGCACCCATGCCCCAGTTTGGGTTAAAGACAAGACTGACATGCATCAACAGCTCTTAAATCATCAGTCCAAGAACTCCAGATTTGCTTTTTTTGCCAAACAATTAAAAATGTGGAACATAATTTAACCCCTGGGAGATGAATCCCGATATAAATACTGTAAGCCACTGGTTCTACTTCAGGGATCAGAATCCTCTAGTGAGTCTTTGAAAATTACAGGATTAAGCTTCATTCTTTGGGATTGCAGTTCAGTAGGTCTGGGTGAGACCTGGGCTTCTGTCTTATTTTTCTCTCCTTGCTGAGGCAAAATACCCAACACCCAAAGTTAAAGGAGGCAAAGTTTATTTAGCTCCCAGTTTGTAGATGTTCCAGTTTATAATCAGCTGGCTCCAAGGCAAGATGACAGTGGGAAACACAGAAAAGAATCAATTTATGACAAGCAGGAGACAGCAAAAGCAAGCAAAGAAGGGAAGACAGGACTCTTTCTGTGCCTTATAGTGTGTGCTACCCGCCCTAGGGCAGGTGTGGCACTCACACCCTTAATCTTAGCCAGAATTATGCCATACCAATCTGTGGCCTGATTTACTAATCACACACTGTAGATCCAGCCACCTCTGAAAAAGCCCTATGTAAGACTGCATGAGGCTGTGGGGGACATTTAGACATAAGCCATAACAACATCACTGTGTTAAGATGATTTTTTTACACTCAAATGAGAATCACTGCTTTAAACAGAAGTGCTTTGACAGTTTGTATTATCAGAACTACTTTAAGTTATTGCTTAAAAAGTTTTATGTTTAATTTAAAAATCCACGGCAAACAGCTGGGAAGTTTCTCTTTGTAGTTTAGAACTTGTGAATTCATGGTGTTTCTTGCCTGAGCAGGTAGTGGACAGTTTTGACCATTAGTCCCTGTGGACCATTAAAGTGCAGGTCTTCTTCATAAAGGACCAACAGCTTTTCTGAGGTTTTCAAAGGTATTCATGACCCAGAAATGCAGAGGGAAGGAAAACTTGTTGCTCAGCCCTCCCAGCCCATGGAAAGGACACTAGACCCTGACATTTTGGTGCCATTGTCTCTGTAGTCAGATTCTTCTGGGCTGAGAGGAAAGGGTGGATCTTTTGTACTTTAGCCTGAGGAGGTTTGGAAAAGCCCCTTTTCCAAGCCCCAGAGAAAACAATTCCAGCTTTTAAAGTTCTGTTTTGCCCTATCAGCCACATGCTCATCATGATAATTCTTGAATCTTCTTACTGTACTGCAAAGCTTTCAAGCTTTCTCCTCCTCATCATCCCTTCCCCTCCCACACATATACACTCATACAGGGAATTAAACCCAGGGCCTTTGCTCAGAGTTACACCCCAGACGTTTTTATTTTTTAAAGCAAGTCCTCACTAAATTGCCTAGGTTGGGCTTAAATTTATAATCCTCCTGCCTCAGTATCCTAGAGTGCTATGATTACAGGTATGTGCCACATGACCAGGTCTAAAGTTTTCACATCCTAAAATTGCGAAGCAGTAAATATATAACATACAAAATATACCTTCTTCCAGCAAATAAGAAAAAAAATCTATTTTTTTATTTTAAAGATAATAAAACAGAACAGAACATAGCAGATCAGAACAAAACAGTGCAAGCAACATAGGATTTCAAAACAAGACAACAGGAAATCAAGAGTGGCTACTATAATGTTCTCTTAATTTCTTCAAAATAGTTCTCTCTATCTTCATACACAATGAATTCAAACAAAACAAAATAGTATAAATCTGACCAAAACAAAAGAATAAAAGCATTACAGGCCTTTAAAACCACACAGTAGGAAAATCAACAATGGCTACCATAATGTCTCTTGTTTTCTTCAAAATAGCTGTCCATACTTTCACCCATATTGAAATCAAATAACAGAAAACAGACTAACACTAATCAAAACAAAGAACCAACGCATTATTGGACTTCAAAAACAGATGATAGGAAATTGGCAGTGACTACCATAATGTCTCATTTTCTTCTAAGTAGCTGTTGATACTATCACAGGTAATAAAATCAATTCTTATAAACTCTTTAGGAGAAGATCTAGGCATGTATAAGACTATACATGTACATCTATCATTGGCAGGAAAAACGAAAAACAAATTTTAAGAAAAACAAACAGAATAGGCAAATATAACAATAATGAAGAGCCCCAAATAATAACAATATAGGCTTTCAAAACAAGGTGTAGGACCGTAACTAAGGTTGTTATATTGTATATTGTTATATCTCAGATTACCAGATATAAACATGCAAAATTGATCTAATCCTATGAATGTTAGCTGTTTTGTTCAAAGAACTAATAGAATTAGTAGTACAGTCATCTTAGCTATCTTCAGTGTATATATACAAATTTCTATCTTTTTTCTTTTCCTTTCCTTCTTTTCTCCTTTTCTCTGAGTTATTTTTTCCGTTTTGTGCAATTTCTTACCCTTTCACAATATTGAAGATTTTATATCTTATTTACTCTATCAGTTTCTTGCAATAGGGAGACAATACAGTATTTACACATATTTATTTAATAAAAAAATATATTTTAACAAAAAAATTTAAGGAAAAAAAGTTTAACAGTCCTTCATTTATAAAAGAAAGTCAACAGGTTTTCTAGTTGAGATGATTGAAGGCTGAAAATTTCTGCTTTTTTCCCCTTGTGCCTCAGAGGGTAAAACTTACTGCTTTTTTAAACTTTTAAAAAAATTTTTTTAAATTTTTTTTATCGAACTTATGACCATGTGCTTGCAAGGCAGGCGCTTATGCCGCTGAACTAAATCCCCAGCCCTGCTTTTTTAAACTTTGTATTAATTATTTATTTATTTTGAAGTTTTTCGTTTGATTTTTCAGTGTAATTCAGGGTCACCTTGAACTCAGTTGAGGTGATCCTCCTGTCTTGACAGTCATGCACTACCACACTTGTCTTCTTTGGTTTAGGGAGCCCTCTCCCTGGCAGAAATGCCCCCACCCACAAGGCCTACTCATTCTTCAGGTCAGCGCACAATTGCGCTTGTACAGAATGGTTCCTGTCTCTATCACAGTACTCAGCATGTTGCATTGTAATTACTGCCTGGGTGCCTGCCTCCCTCGGGAGATTCTAACCTCAGTACCTCTGTCAATGTGGTCCATCCGGCAGGGTGGCTACTCAATGGGCAATGCTGAGTAATTACATACAGAGCAGCCCAGCCTCCTGCTCCCTCCCTGCTGTCGCTGTCCTTGGCTGTGACCACACAACAGGGAGCTGGTGGGCAGCACAGCTATCGTGCTTTGATCTTCCAGCCTTACTCTAGACTGCTAAGGTCCTCTCCCCTCCAGTATCTCCTCAGGGTAAACCGAGTCCAAACTGAATCCAGTGCTGCAGGACCAGCTGTGAGCCAAGATCCTCTTCAGAGCAGGAGTGAGATGCCAAGTGACCAGTAACTGGCCTCTCTCTGTTTACAAGTCAGCTAAAACATGCGATTTCATTACTGTCTTACAAAAGTTTCCTTTTTTCTAAATCTGTAACTGTTTTGAATGGCAGGGGTGGGTAAGAGGTTTGCTTGTCATTATGTCCATTATTAGTATAATAAAGCTTAAGTCTGAACTAGAAAATCTCAATTTCTTTGTGACAACTCAAGTGAATTTAGTGGGAAGCAAAATACTGTTATGGGAGTTCTGAAAGGATTGCACTTCCCTTTGAGGAGAAAGGTGGAAGATGGTTGGTGTAGACTCCTCTCTACTCCTAGAAAAAGGAGTAGGACTGTGCTCTGAGCTCCTCCAGGGGATTTTAAGTATCACATAAACATTTTCAGGTATTAATCTGTCAAATCAGATTACTATTCTTTTCACTGTCCACCTTTTAATTAAGCTGGGGAGTGGAAGAAAAGAAGGAAAGAAGAGAAATGCAGTTTCCATCTTAAGTAGATTTTCTCTTATTTTACCGAAAATAACATTCTAGACTGTAGAAGTTGAGACCTACCTCCAAATTTTTCATTGAAACCATGACTTCATCTCACTTTTGTCAGGATTATGAAATATTGCACTTAGTGTATGCTTGTGCACGCACAGGTGAACTCTCCCAGCCCAGTGAAGGGTGCTCTCGAGAGGCTGAGGCAGGTCAGGTCAGCTCAAACCCCTCATTTCGGTTGCCCTCCAGGGAGTCCAGCCAGTGATTGGAAGTGCTTAGCTCTCTTCTTAGGAAGAAGAGAAACTTGCATATTCTGAGTGAAACCAAGTTAGATTTATGCCTTCTTCTGACCACTTCATCTCTGCTATGTTTCTGTGTTACCTGTGGCATTAATTAGTTACCTTTCTTGTCCCTGGTCAGAGTTAGATGTGATGTGTGTAACGCCTTCAGCACATGCCCATTAAACTGAATGGGGCTTAATACTGGCCCTCAACTGCAGTTCTTCTTAGCTGCTTTTTAAAGTTTGTTCTTTATAATAAGGAAGTCTTCTTTTCTCTTGTTTTACCTTGTCAGGAGCATTTTCAAAGTGTTTTGGTGTTGTAGAGTTCTTTTGTTAGCTTTGCCTCAGGCTTCTCTGCCCTTATTTGAGTTAATCTGATACAAGAACAGATGCTGTGTAGTAGATTTTGCTGTGGAAGGGCAACTGGACATTCCTAATTAAAACTTGAGAATGGTTTTAGAGAATATAATTTAAAAAGAGGTTTGTAATTTTAAAAAGCAAAATACAAAGGGTTGCAATCAAATTTTGAATACTGAATAGTAATAGAATAATTTTTCTAACTTTTCTAATCAGCCAAAACTTTTTGTTAGAGTTGAGATCATAAAATGGACCAAATTTTTTTTCCTAGTGAAATAAGAATCAACACACCTTTAAAGCTAGTTTACAATAATTTCCAAATTGATTGAAATTTAAATGTGTTGCCAGCTTATGTTCATTGTAGGTCCCTTTACCATGACTGTGAATTCTGTATGTATCTCTAAAATTTTGGGTGAATCATCACTCATGTATGCAATCTTAGCTGAGTGACCTGAGATTGATATAAGTCAGAGCCATACTGGCATTTTATAGTAGCTGTCCGTATTGATTGATTGTTGTAGCAGTGTATTTGAGGGCACACCTCAGAGAGGTGGTGTTGGCTTTATTTAGGGGAAGAATTATGCAACAGTGATGTGTTAGCTGGTTGAACTCTTAGGAAGAAGGTCTTTGGCTTCTTGCATCTCTGTGGAATGGCCCAAGGGCTTAGAGATAAACACAACAGAAGGTGACTTCCATAGTATTTATACCTTTGGCATAATGTTTCTCAAAACAATATAAGTCCACTTCTGTACAAGTAAAATTTCAGGTGTCCATGAGAGAGGTTCAGTAATGTACCTGTGTACTCACAAATCTAGCCCAGGCAGTGCATGTATGGGTAGATGATGAAGTCTGCCTTGATGATGAAAATATGTAGAACCCATTTTATGTTTATTTCTGACTCCATGTGCAGTAGAATTACACCTTTGCATCACTACTGCCCAATAGCTGAGGCTGATCTATTTTAGAGTAAATACTAACACAGCAAAAGATAGTCCAGAACTGATTATCCAGTACAGAGACCTACAAAATCACTTTTAATGTGATTTCATTAATTTGATCACCCTGAAGGCCAAAATCCATGCATGAATACAATTTTTTTAATGATGAAGAGCTTCTAAAGTCAATATGGTGAGTTGTAGGAAAAAGAAGGTAAACTCTTGTGTGAAATATAACTCTACCAATGAGACTTTCATTAGCCTTTCCTTGAATTTCTCCTGTTTTTTTTCAGAGAAGCCTTTGAGGTACAGTAAATACTAGTCCACAGTATTTTCACATGATTTTAAAAAGTCATCTTTAAACATGAAAAAAATAGTTTTTGTCAGACATCAGTGCTTACTTTATTTTTGCAACTTGTTACAAAGACAAGTTTAGCCTGCCAGAAAATTTTGCCTAAAGAAATAGGCTTTCCAGAGGTAAAATCAAGGACCATAGGTATGATTTTTCTAAACAAATTCTTTTAAAATCTAAATGGCAGCTGGATATGGTAGCACATCAGTAATCCTCGTCCTCTGAGAAGCTGAAGCAGGAGGTTTGCCAAGTCAAACCCACCCTGGGCAATTTAGCAAGAGCCTATCTCAAAATAAGAAAGAAGCTAAAAGGTCTAGAAATGTAGCTCAGTGTAAAGGCCCTGAGTTTAATCCTCAGTACCACAAAAGCAACCCTAAATGGCTAATTACATTTATTAAGTGAACTTCCTTCCTCTCTAACAATCCCAGCACTCTGGAGGATCATGAGCCTTAGCAAGCTAGTGATTTAGTAAGACCCTGATTTGGAACTAAAAAGGAAGGGGAGAGAGCTCAGTGTGAAGACCCTGGGTTCAATCATCAGTACCTCGAAAAAGAAAGAAAAAAAAGTTTTCTTACTCATCCTTATTACATCTTAGAAAAGTGGCAGGTTTGAGAGAGGCATGCAAAGACTGAAAGGAGCTTGTTCACATTTCATCAGAAAGCTCAGAAGTTCTTCCTTTCTGATAACTCCACCTCAATTTTCAAAATAGGACTGATTATCTAGAAGCAAGTTCTTGAGTGAAGAACAGGACAGGAGATAGGCATTATGGTTTTTATTTAGATGCCCCCTAAAGCTTCATGTAATCATAGGTGAGGCTTTTAAAGGGTGATTGGATTATGGATTGTTACAGTTAGCTTGCTGTTAGGAGGTAGGCCATGCTAGGAAGAGGTCAGTTACTTTGAGTGTGACCTGGAAGGCTGTTTCTCCCTTCCTGGCTCCTCCCTTGATCTCTCTGCTTCCTGGATGTTGTCAAGTGAGCTGCTCCTCACCATGCCCCTCTGCTGTGCCATCCTGTGTTAGAGCCAGCTGACTATGGACTGAAACATGGGCCATCATAAACCTCTACTGCTTTAATTTGTGGGTATTGGGCATTTTGTTCCAGCATCAAGAGAAGTAATAAAGGCAATGGGCCATGGCCAGTGCACTGCTTTGTTGGATGAAAGGGAAGCAGATCATTCTTAATGTCCTTCCTCCTCCTGGAGGAGCTCTCTTGGGGTACTCTCTCAGTCTCCCTCACCCTCCTTCTGGCTTCTACTAACAATTCTGGCTACCAACTTCCAATGGGTTTTGTAAAGTGAGAAACGGTCACATAGAATGTGTGCTTGATTTAGACAACTGATCTTCTGACCCACTTAGTTTGTTTGGGCTTAGATTTTCATGATCCCAAAGGACCTACAGCTTGGGCAGGTTTAGTTGTGGTCGGATTCTCTTGTGTGAGTGGAGGTAGCACACCTTAAATGGATGTACTTGTTGGATCATAAATATACGCGCAGCAGTCTATACACCCTGTAGCCATGGCGCACATTCATGAAGCACTCGGTCAGCTGTGGAAAGAGCTGTCCCTTCTGCAGTAGTCAGCTTTGTCCTTTTGAGAGTTTCAGTTGCAAAGTGCTCTCTTGTGCTTTTCAAGTTAGAATATTTTCCTTTGTTTTGTTCTTGTGTGTTACTACATTTAAACTGTCAATAGGTTGCAAAATTTGAAGTAACCTAATTGGGGATGTATAGAATGTGACAAATTAAAGAAATTAAACCACTGGAAATGATCACATCTAGTAGAAATATTAATGAAGTAGAGCAGAATGTGTTTTAAATCTTGCTTTATTCTTTCCTCTATGTGATGGGAGAATGCTTTGTGATTTAAATTCCTTTTTCCTGGTCTGAGAGTTTTTCCATATCATTCTAGGCAGACAAATACTCTTGCTTTGTCCTGCTACTTTATACTGCAGGATTATCTATCTTAATTAGTTAATAGATTTAAATCTATGTTCTGAACACACATTACATACCTGTGAATATCACTAGCTGTTGGGTTCTAATATAGCATCTGTGCATGCCTGGCAGGTGGCACTCCATGCCATCTGTTGCCACAGACATGGTCAGTCACCACCACTGTCTCACTTCCATTTAATGGCAGAGGAAGGAGCAGCTTCCTTCTCCTGTTCCTGTCAACTCTTCCTGGCTTAATAACCTCATGACTCTGGCTTTGAAGCCAGCATGAAGGTAACCAGGAATATTTTTCTTTTTTATTGCATGTTTTTTCAATTTTATTGGTATATTTTGGATATACATAATGATAACACTCATCTTCCACCCCTTTTCTTCCCAGTTCCATTTCTTATCTAGAGAAGGTGCAGGGAAGCAATTCCACTCCAGCCTATCAGAGTTGTCCAAAGCCACATCCTGACCTGGCACAGGATTGGGCTGTAAAAGTGAGCAGGGAAGAAATATAAATATATCCAGATGGGGCAAGCCTTGCCTTTCAGCTTCTAGGAGAAGGTTCTTGAATAAATTTCTAATATTGTGACTCCTTGCAGGTTTCTTGCTTGTGTGCATTGCGTACCAGAAAAGCAAAGCCTCCCCCGAGTTTTCTGTGCAGCCCTTTCCTTGGGAGTGTTTTCCTTCTTCAGTGGAGCCCTAGTCTGTGGAGACAGAAAGGCCATGGATGATAGAGCAGCACCAACGCGGCCTAAGGGCTCAGGTGCAGGCACTGATGTAGGACGGTGAATAGCCAGTGCCCTGCTTTCACACAGTGAGCAGAGAAGACAAGTACCATCCACTGGGAAGGATGTAGGGGGTGTAGTTAAGTTAGAAGGAAGTTAAGAAGTAGGCTGTGAAGGCTAGATTGCCAGATTAGAAGAGGCAGGAGAGTAAACAGCATGATCCTCTGAACAAACAGAAAACAAACACGTTTGTATGCACCTAGAGTTTTCTCCCCTCAAAGGAAGGAAGAGGTAGAGTACTTTCCCTTTCATTTTGTAGCTTTCCATGTGATTCGAATTTCCTTACCATGTGATAGACATTTCTCTTTTAGGATAAAAGAAATAAATGTGCTATCTGGATGATGGGACTATAGGCCTGTTAAATTTTTATCTTCACACTCTTCTTATGGGATAGAAAATAAATGCTATTTTAAAAAACAAAACTACTTGTCTGAGGATGTGGCAGCTCAGTGTTAAAGCACTTGTGTTGCTTGTGGGTGCCCTGAATTCAATACCCATTTCCACATAAAATAAAATTAAGCTAAATCAATGGAAAAATTATTTTTATATCATCCTCCTTCATTTCTCCTCTTTTTGTATCCTGCCCTGGGCATCCTAGGCAAGCATACATACCTGGGATTACAGGCATGCTCCACCATACCTACTCTGCTTTCATTTCTTTTCATCACAAGTATACAATTAATATTTCTCTGGTATTGCAGATATACTTATGGAAAAGCTGACAGAGAAGTTAATTTAGTCCTGTAGCTAATCTGTGAGTTTGTCTAATAAGTAATTCACAGGCCATTAGGATACTTACTAGTTGAAAAGGAGAATAGGAATAAGGTGTGGAAATGAACTGGTTTCTGTCACAAACATGTCGTTTAAACCTTGTGGCATTTTTCACTCAGTTTTCTCCTGTCTTTGCTCCTCCTACTGTTTGAAAATGAAAGTAGATTGCTTTAAAGAGGTGAGTCAGTACCTATTGTGCTTTCTAACTTCTGGCAGAAACTAGGGAAGTGTCTGTTAGAGTTCCTTACCTTACCACTGGGACAAAATTCCCAACATTTGCAACATAGAGGAGGTAAGGTTTATTTTGGCTCATGTTTTAGGAGTTTGAGTCCTTGCACGGTTGGCAGCATGGTGAAAGGTGAAAGGAAAATGTACTCACACCATAGTGGCCAGGAAATGGGGGATGGAGAGGCGGTATCTCTTCTGACCAGACTCATTTTAACAGCTAGTCAGCTGTAGCACCCCCCTAGTCCAGTCACCTTCCAAAAGTTCCACCACTGATCACATGAAGTTCTTGGAGAACATTTAGATATAAACTATAACAAATACATAGGCTCTGTGTGTGTGTGTGTGTGTGTGTGTGTGTGTGTGTTTGCCATACTGGGGATCAAACCTAGGTCCTTTCCACTGAGCTACCTCCCCAGACCTTTTTTAAAATATGTATTTTTATTTTGAGACATGTTCTCACTAAGTTGCCCAGACTGGACTTGAACTTGCAGTCCTCTTGCCCCAGTCTTCCAGAGTGCTGGGATTAAGGGGTGTGCCATTATATGTGGCCTTGCCTTGCCTTTTCTTAGAAATGTCTAAATTGACCAGATTCCAGACTGGCCTCTAACTGTTGCATGATCTTCCTGCCTTAGCCTTTAGGTTGCCAGGTATGTCACTGCATTTGGTTTTTTGTAGGATTCTTAATATACCAAATGAAAGAAGTGTTTTAAAGTAGGAAATATGTACAGAATCATCAAAACACAACCTAGTTTTGCATGCATTAGTTTTGTCTTTAGGTTCATGCATTGTCCTCTGTAGCCTTGGTTACCCCACATGCCTATTATTACCTCCTCCACCTTTTCTGATGGGTTCTAAGCCTAGTGGGAGCCTGTCCTTCCCCTGGTGACTGGTAAGAGTGGAGAGCTGGTTGGTGAAGAGGAAGCTGGAAAGAGGGTCAGGACCCCATTTCAGAAGGCACAGCAGCTTGGATTTCATTCTTTAGTCAGTGAGAAAACTGTATCAGTTTAGCATTACTTGTAATTGTGAGTACAGAATCCCCCAAAACAATAATTTAAACAAATGGGTGTTCTTCATTACCTATAGGATAGATAGAAGAGAGCATTTGGCTGGTGCTGGTCCAAGCAGCGTGGAGATGCTCAGACCAGTTCTCTTTGGCCCCTTGCCCTTTCTTCACGAGGGTGTCCTGGTTAGCAGACAATTGCTCTGCCTTGGTGTCTTCACATCTCATGAGTCTGCTTTGCCTTCAGGATCATTCCTGCAAGCCCCACCTGACAACTTCAGTTTTCTGTGTGTTACTATAATGGTGAACACATACCACTACACATTTATGAAAGCCAGTGGAACACACGCCACCAAGAGCAAATCCTGAGTTAAATTTTGAACTTTCAGGAATAATGGTGCATCCGTGCAGGTCATCAGTGGTGGAGAATGTCCCACTCTACTATGGGGAGGCTGGCACTAGGGAACTGAGATGCATGGGAACTTTCTAACCAATTGTGTTAATGAGCTGTAAAAAACAAGATGGTATGTAAATAGTTAGAGGAGTGTTGAGGCTGATGTTCTAAGGAGGAAAAAGAAGAAGGCCCATAATTTTAAACCTATGAATTAAATGTTCTTTGGCTACCTGAAATGGGGTAAACTTCATCTTCCAATACTTGCAAATCATTCTTACTGAATTTTGTGAAGTTTGCATAGGAAGATATAAAATACTTCATTATTATTTTCTACAAAGGAGGAATGATTAATTATTGGTATTTTGTATATATGTATTTTTTCACTGATTAAATTCAACTAGTAGTCATAGGATTAAAATAACATTCACATTTCTTTGCAAAACTGATATTTTAAACTGAGTCTATTATTTTATTTTCTGCTTTGATCATTTTATTTTGCATTTAGTATGGAATATTTTCTCTTTTATAGTCAGTAGTAATCATTTTGTAAAGTATTAGCATTAGCCAGGTTGGTTGTCCTTGAAGTAAATTATTATTCCTGTTAAAGTAAAAACAACCTCTTTCACTTGCTTGTCTTAATTAAGCAAAGTATAATAACACTGAGTTCTAATTATGCAAGTTATTTAAATAGTTTCTTCTAATTACACATTGCATTTAATTGAATCAAGTCTAATTTTAGAAACTGTGTTTCTAGCTGTTAAAATTTAAATGGATAACTACCATCTCTGATTTACCATTTCTTAGGGTAACTAGAAAACTTTAAGATGGTTACATTTTCTTCCCCATGTTGTTTTTTGCCCTGTACTTTGCTTAGTCATAACCAGTTTTCTTCTTGTGGAGCAGGGGTCATTTGTATAGCAGCTAGTGTTCTGACTGATAGAAGTCAACCTGGAGAGTAAGTCACTAATGGACATGAAAAGCTTGCTTTTTAATGCAGGTGGAAAGTGCAGAATTTTGAGACCACACTCATAAGTGAAATAAATCAAACTCACATGTATAAGTACTGCATAGTCTCCCTAGTGTAAGAAAAGGTAAGAATACATAAGATTCTATGGTAATCATGGTTCCCCATTATATTGCTTTGAAGACTTGTAATGTCTTCATTCATTGGTTGGAATGGTTTTAGTCTGTTTTATTTGACCTTATTATGTGTGATGTTATGAACAGGTACTTTGAAGAAAACAAGACACTAGGTCAGCCATTGCTGATTTAATATCATCTGGTTTTGAAGTCCTACCATGCTTCTGTTCTTCTATTACCGTTGGTTCTATCAAGTTGTGTCTTACTGGATTTTAATATGTGTAATAATATAAACAAAGTTTTATGGAAAATGAGATATAGTAGTTATTGTTCCTTTTTTATTATTTGGTTCAGAATGCCTTGTAATAGTTTCATTCTCTTAAATGCTTTTATTCTATTTTGTTACGTTTGATATTGTTTATGAAGCTATGCTCAACTATTTCAAAGAAAGAGAGATTATGGTAGCTACTGTTGATATCCAATTGTCTTGTTGTGAAGTGCTGTGTTGCTTGTATTGTTCTGTTCTGAGTTGTTCTGTCCTCTTTTGTTTTATTCTCTGCAAAATAAAGAAGAAAGTACAGAATTTTAGATTTTGTTTATTGGCTTTCATCTTGCTGAGGAAAGGTTTTGAGTTTATTTGTAAGATAGAAGCCATTTTTGTTGAAGTTAATGTGTAATGTTTAATCCTGCTGACTGTGTCCAAAGGGGACTGTGAGATGAATCAAGAAGTTGCTTCGAGTAGCAAACAAAATGGTTTGGTCATCAATTCCCCATAGATCCCATGAAATATATAATGCATTTTCTAAAGTATGCTTTTCCTCGAAGGTAAATGTTTTGGGGCTGTTTGAAAAAGATAGATTCTCGAGACAAATTTAATGAATCTCTTCAACAAATGTTGGAGCAGCTGATCTCAAGCCAAAGTCCTTGTCTTGTAGCTTTTCTTATACCACCAGCCAAGGCTGTGATACCCACACAGTTCCCCACACACTGTAGGCAACAGTCTTTTGGGTTGGGATTCCTGAGATGCTCACTGTAAGTGATACTAGACAGACTTTCCTGTTTTGTGTCTATAAAAACAGCTATTTGATTTGGAGTCTTGCCTGATTCAATGGTGAAACCATCCTAGAATAACATGATATATTGCCAGTTTTTTTCTGCCATTAGATAGATGAGACCTTGATCCAATATTTCATCATTACTTTTTCTCTACAGTTTTAGTGGCCATCAAAAAATAAGAAAATGTGGGGCACTGAGTATAGCTCAATTGGTAGAGCAATTGTCTAAACTGTGCAAGTCTTGAGTTCTATCCCTCCCACCACTACCCCTCCAAAAGTACCCTTCCTTTTCTTATCAGTAATACCTTTTATTTCTGGATTTTTGCCACTCTTTGACACAGAATATACAATCCACCCTCTACCTCTGTCAGTTACTTCTTCAAGCATTTATTCTATGTTGAAACAGAGAATTGTCATAGATCTGCACTGACCAAATGTCAGACACTAAATTTTGTCCCATTTACTTGAAGCCCATTTCATAAGACCAGAATATGATGACTGTCACTAAACATCAATTTTTTGGAGACAAACAAGTAGCCCACCTTATTCTATGAATATCTTGTTATCGAGTTTTAATAGAATTTTCCTCTGCTATTATTTAAACAGTATGTATATCTTTCCTATCATGTGTAACTTAGCAGACAAGTGGGTTTTTTAAAAAGAAGCTATAGTTATGTTGATATTTTTTGATCTCATATATAGATAATTCATTACAGTTGTCCTAGCTTCTTTTTGGAAGTTGGTACATTATAAAATTATTAATAAAAACTACATGTGTCCTTTATGTATTAGCATCAGTTTTAAAAATAAGGAGTGATGCTTCTGGTTATTCTGTCCCCAAATATCACATAACTGAGTACAATGCTGGCATTGTATTTGTGAAATCAATGTCCCTGTATTGGGTTTATGCTATGTCAATCTTGAATAAATTTTCTCACTTGGGTGAATATCATTCTCCATGATTGGCAGCAAGTTCTACCTTTTCTTCCCAATATCAAATGATGGTGAAATCAGAAAATTGATGTTTAGTCATCACTTTTTCTGAATGAAATCTCCCCCAATTCTAAAACCTCAAGACATTCTTTTAATGTGGTCTACTGTAGCCAGAAAGTCCTAACTTTTTCTTCTGTAGAAGCAAAATGCAAAGAAAATCTTAATGGAATTGTTTCTTTCTGTAGAATGGAGGATGCTATGTATGACTCAAGTATACATTATTATCAAATGGTTCCATTCAGTTGTGTTTGTTTTTGTGATAAGAAATGAATAATAGAGTATTAAATAGACAGTCCCTCCATCTTACTGCTGTGTCAGATAGTAGACTAAATGTGGCCTGATATTCTGCCACACTCCAGAGCAGATTTATTCTAGTGTTGAAGGGCAGAATATACACAGCACTGATTTTAGCAGCTGTGGTACTTGAATTATCCTCTGATGGCTCAGTCACCTCCCTTCTTCATTTGGTTTCTTTGCCTACCAGCAGAATGACCAAAATTTTGCCAGTTTGTGTCCAGGCACATTTCCATATGTTACCTGCTGCCCTCTCTCTCTTGGGAGTTTGCATCTAAAGTGCCTCTTCATGAGAAGAGCTGACAGGATCTGCAGCAGGGGAGACCCTGTTTGGACCAAATGTCCCTCCAACTGGCCAGGGCATCTACAAGTGTGGCCACACTGACTCTTTTTTCACCCTGCCTCTCATTTCTTTAGCTGGAGGCAGAGTTGCACTACATTTATTCATGTCACTTTTCTCCTCTAAATGGTCACATGGTTATCTCTTTGTGGGTGACACAAGAAATAGAAAAATCTGAGTAGTTACTGAGTTACATGAAGAGCAGATCCCCTTTCATTTTCTTTCAGACGACAGCCTTTGTAAGTGCATTTCCAGCATGCTCTTTTAGTCTTCACTCTTCACTTACACAGAACCCACTAAAGCTACAGCAGTCCACAGCCAGATGGCTCCTCTGTGTGACATAATGGGCGACCTCCTGGTGCTTCTGTGACAAAGCCTGAACTCCTGCAGTTCTGGGAGACATTGACCTTAGCCAGCTTCTCACATGTTTTCAACACTTTTTCTTCCTGAAACTGCTGTTCTGACCACATGGTCCCCTGTTTCATTCCCTCTTCTGTTCTCTTCTCTTGTCTCTGACTCTGTCTCTGTTTCTCATAAGAAAAGTCATTAGGAATTATAAAATTGTTTTATTTCCTTCTTATTCTATTGAAAATTCTCCAAACAACATTGGATAAAATAGTATTTATGATTGAAATATACTCTTTACAGGTGTATTTAAGTACATTTAAAGACTGAATATATATAAAAGGAATATATACAAGGATAGCCTTAGGCCTGTTTTGTTAACTTTTTTCTGCACAGATAAATTGAAACCATTAGATGAAACATCTAAAATTGTTAATAGGTATTTCTTTTACTATGAAAAGGAAATTTCGTGTGTTCCAAACTCTGGTTCTGTGTTCTAGGTTACTATCCCAAAGCTGTGTCCACGAAGTCCAGTTAAGCAATTGACAGAGAAGGGCTATACAGAGGTGGGAGTTGAGTTCTAAATTTCTGCTTCTCAACCCACGTTGCATAAATTATCAGAAATACTGGTTAGAATGCATCATTCTTGTGGATGGCAAACTCATGAGATTTAATTCATAAGATTGAAACTCAGTATGAGTCCCCTGCTGTAGTGATTGACCTAAAGCAAGCATTTAAGACAGCAGCGTGTGTCATTTGTTGGACCAGTTACTTTTACCATTTGATCCCTGTTGAATCAAATGTTGAAAGGTAAAAACAAAACCGTGAGGACCCAAGACCCTTCAGGAGGACATCAGAGGGGATGTGAATCCCCTTGGAGGTGGAGTGCAGAGGCGTGGCGCAGCGCTTCCTGGAGCCCTGCAGGTTTTGCTCGGTGAAGGCTCTGCTGGCCTGCTGCCTCTGTGTTCTGAGTCCTGCAGAGAGCACCGGTCACAGGCCATAAGGATGCTTGTCTCTCTCCTTCCCCTTGTCGTTCCCCTGGCACTCCCACATGGAGCACTGTAACGCAAGAGTTTTCAAGCATGCAGGAAGATCCTTAAAGATATCATCAGGCTGTGGTGTATGGCTTAACTTTTTTTTTTTAAAAGTTAAACAGTTTCAAATTTAAAATATTGGGTCAGGCACAGTGGCACATACCTGTAATCCTGGCCTTCCTGAAGGCTGAGGCAGACAAGGAAGTTTATGAATTTAAGACCAGGTCAAGATCAACACTGTCTCAAAAAAAAAAAAAGTCTTTTTTAGATTGTAAACTTAAAATGGTATAGTTCTGTCTGCTAGGTACCTAGAATGTCTGTATTTTTAAATGTTGGAAACTGGAAGATGAGTAAATTTGTTTTCATTGTGTTCTTAAGTAGTAAAGTTTTCTGTAATTTACAAGCAAAGCAGGGCCAGGGATTTAGCTCAGTGGCATAAATGCCTGCCTGGCAAGCCCAAGTTCATGAGTTTGATCCCCAGTATCAAGGAGAGGGAGGGGGAGGGGGAGAGAGAGAGAGAGAGAAAGAAAGGGAAAGGGAAAGGGAAAGGAAGAGAAGCCAAGCCAAGCCAAGCCTGGCATACAGTGGTGGCCTATAATCCCAGCACTCTAGGAGCCTGAGACAGGAGAATCTCAAGGTCAAGCCTAGCCCGAACAATTTAGCAATGTAGCAAAATCCTGTTTCAAAACAAAAAATAAAAAGGACTGGGGCTGTAGCTTAGTGTGAAGGCCCTGAATTTAATCCCCAGTGGGCTGGGGTGGTGGGGATTACATCACATTATTTTCCCACTATTACAATTAAGGAAAAAGGTACAATTATAGCGGAGTTGATACTCTGGAGCCAGTGGCCACGTTCTTGCCATATTGGTTATTTGCTCTTTGGAACACTGACACCAAGTTAACCTTGCTTTCCCTCTGGCCCTGAGGAAATAGAAGCCCAGTTCCTGGGGGTAGGAGGGAGCCAGAAAGACTGTCCAGCATATTGATTCTTGCTATCAGCCAGGCAGTGAACTGCCTATTCTTTACTTCATCTCATTTAACTCTGAACGCTATTCCTTCTTTCCAGAAAGGGAAATTAGAATTTAGCTTAGTGCTATGCTGAGAATTCACAGTTCATAAATAGCAGCCCAGATTCACTAACTCGAAAACCCACAGCTAACTCATCCAGACGCTGTGTGTGTGATGCCCAGGACTCTGGAAGACCAAAAATGTTGGGAGAAAAGGATCCATGGAAATATCTCCTGTGTGCCAGCCTTGGTAGTAGATTCTTAACACACATCTTCTCAATTAACCAACCCAACCATGCTGTGATTTGGATAGTATCACCTCAAATTACCATTTTGAGAAATCAGGTAACTTTCTGGTCATAGCAGTAAGAGCTGAGGTTGTGATTTGAATCTAGTCTGTTTTGTTTTCACCACGAATCAAAGAAGTAATTGAAAGAACATAGAATTTTACAGTAGTAAAAAACAGAATGATAATAAAAGCCTGAAAATGTTAGAAATGCGTCCATCTTAATGGCCACAAACTAGCAGTGCATAGTCTTGTACTAAGCAGCCTGAAAATCTTTAAAATTGTTTGTATTTTGCTAAATGTAACCTATCAGTTTTCCGTGACCATAGAAAATTCCCCAGATGAATTTTAAATTTGTTTTTTGATGAGTGTGACTTCCACGGTCTTTTGGATTAGAAACAAATTCCCAGCCCCCAGGCAGGCAGGCAGGCAGATGGATGTCTGATATGTAGTTCGAATGGATTGAGTCTGAGCCAAATGTAGATGAATTCAAGTAACCAGACCTCCAGTGTAATTGAAATTTATTTTTGACATTTGAATTGCAGGAGAATAAAGTACATTAGAGGCAAATCTCCCCCCACCCCGAAAGCTTTTATTGTGGTTTATTCACATCAGAGACTCACACTGAACATGTGCTGGGGGCGTGTTTGTCCTTCATGTCTGGTTGTTGCGTAATACTCTGTTAGAGTTGATGTGTGTGGCCAGGACCTGAGGTACTAAGGAGTCACTCGCCAGAGAAGGATTAAATAATGTGGAGTACACCCAGGCAAGAAAATATCTGAAATATATCCTAAACCAGTGGGGCTGATTATGTTTCACTTACCTAGAAAGAATAAGTAGAATATTCCTTAAACTGAGCTAATTAAAGCCTTATCTGCTTAGACTATAAGTGATGATAAAATAGGAAAATTACAATTAAATTCCAGTGGCACTCTGCTTTATTCATTTATCTTTCTTAAGAGTTCACTTCTTTCTGAGCAATTCTTAAAAGATTAACTTGTGAAATAACGGGAAAGCTGGTTCTACCATAGTGAGCAACAAAAGTTCCAAAAGTCAGCTTTCGGTCTTTTAAGCCCTGCCTCTAACATCACAAGACTGTCAGCCATGCCTGACTGGTCTGGGCTTCCCCGTCTGTGGTGACACTGACCAGGAGGTTCTGGCGGGTGGGAGGAGGACACCGGTTGACTGCTGCAGCGTGGAGCAGGACCCGCCTTCGAGTTACCTCCTGGACCAGCCTCAGGCTCTGCCAGGTTCACTCATTCGTCTTGATTTGTCCCCTTCTCTCAGCCCACATATGCACACACGCTCGCGCACGTGCGCGCACACACACACACACACACACACACAGTGTAACCCTGTTCCAACAGGAAACTGCAAGGTTAAATTTCCTCAAATTGCCAAAGTCCATTAGAAACCATTAATTGAAACCAATTGTGAAAGTGTATACCTGTAATCTCCACACTCTGAGAGGCTGAGGCAAGAGGATCACAAATTGAGCCCAGCCTGGGCAACTTAATAAGATCCTGTTTAAAAAAAAAAAAAAAGTTAAAGGGCAGGGATGTAGCAAATGCTCTCCAGTCAGTTCCCCACTATCACACACATACCCAGCCTCTGAACATACGTTTAATAAAATATTTTGTATAAAAATAAGTATTGCCAAACCTGGAGGACCGTGTAAGTTATATAACCAGAGAAGTGCTATTCTTGGTGCCTTCTGTTCCTTTCCTAGAATACATTTTGCTTTGTCTCTTTAGTAATGTTTGTTGTTGAACTTTGATGAAAGGCTTTTACAAAATCCTAGTAAATAATATCTCCTGCTTGCCTTTTAGGGACCTATATAGTATATTGGAGCTTTTCAGTTTCTAGAGCACAAATTTTATAAGAACTAAGATCAGAGACTTTAGTTTCCCATCCTGTTTCCATGTGACTGCTGTCTCTGTGACTGGGAGAGCCGAGCAGACACACTTCACAAATGCTGTAACGGGCCCCTACCTACCACAGGACTGGTCACCTGAGCTGAGGTCATTGGTTTTTGGATGTGTCCTCCTCACTGAACGGTACCCTTCTTGAGGATGGAGGTTGTAGCTGTTTTACCTTTTCATTTCCTAAATTTGGCCTTGTATCTGATAAAAAAGTTAATCTTGAATGGATGAATGTTTTCTGCATAAATGCTAAGAAACTGTGTCTTTTCTCTTATGTCTCGTTTTATAGCGCCTGAAAGCTGTAAAGTGCAAGATAAGAAAACTGCCTCCAACCGTCCTTCCACTACAATTTCAGGACAAAATAGCAGCCACTCAGGAAATAAACCAGGTACGTTGTGTGGCATTTTATTTTGGGGAAGTAAAAGTTCTTCAAAAGCCTTCAAATGCTGATAAATTATAAACTAACACTAGAGTTTAGGAGAGTATGATACATGCTCATACTTTATTGTGTGAGTGTAAGTCTGAGAACCTCTTAAAGCCTTGATTTTCTCTCTTTAAAATAGAGATCCAGACATAGAGCTTGCTTGCTTCTCAGAATCTTTTTGATAGTTGAGATGTGCCCACTATTGAGGTATTTTGTGTGGGTACATGTGTTTACTGTCAAGCAATGTATAAGAGGTAATAATTTTATTACCATTTTAAATTGTGACTATATACATGTGGCTGTGCATATATGACTATTGCAACTTCTGCTGCAGGCCCAGCATTCTTGCATATCTCTTTTGTGACTTTTTCAAAAATCACTTAAATCTTTACACATAGCAAAGCTCCCAAAGAATCATACTTTTGTTCTCTGTTCCCTGCAAGAGTTATACACCTACACAGTAATTTCATTTAATAACCTATGACTCATGATCTGCTCCACTCAGTGATACAAAAAAGCACAGTCTGTAAACATAATGTAAACAGTTGAATCGAATGCCAGTTTCTCCAGGTATCCCACTGTGGTTCTTGGAAGGGATGAGAGACAATGGAACAAAGGGAAGATTCTATCTAGAAGCTGCTTGCTTCATGCTGCAGTCAAGGGCATAGTCACTCAAGAATAGTGCATCAGTAAGAATAAAGGTGGAAATAACCACATCTAATCTCTTGGAAAATATTGTCTACTATCCTTAATTTTGGAGGTCTTTTTTTTTATGCAGAAAACATCTTGATAAATCTGGTCTGTCTTATAGAAGGAAGACAATAGCAAGTACTGTTGCAGGTGTTTCTTGACCAGCTGTTGATGGAAAATGATGCACAGTTTCAGTGTGGTTTTAATGAGCAGCTAAGATTTCCCTCTGTAGTCAGCTTGCCTGTTCATTCACTGGCTTACCCTTCCATCTACCCATCTACCTCCCAGCCACCACCTGATATTTACTGAGCAGATTCTTCTGTGCCCTGGAGTGTGAGCGGGGCTGTGGGAACAGACAACATGATCTGAGCTCATTTGAGTGAACTCTTGTTCCTTACGCTCCAGGGAGCATCCCTGTGGAAGCAGAAGTTCTACCTCTTTATTTTACTGTGAGAATTTAATATAGCTAAAGTGTTTGTAGCATATTTCTCTGGCTCTTCGCATTCAATATTACTTCTAATTTCTACCATTCTTTCCTGGGCAGTTAGTGTCTGTATGTCCTGATAACTCACTCACTTACTTGTGTAGTGTTAGCATCATGGAGTCCCAAGGGGTGTATTATTGCTGAAAGGCACAGGCCTGGCACTGGAGACAGTGTAGGGGAGCGGAGAGTCTATGTGCACATCCCTCTAACAGCCCTGTGAGGAGAGATGAGCACCGAGGCTGTACGCCTTCCGTCACAGAGCTGCTCCATGCACTTTGCTCAGGTGAGACAAGGAGCTGCCTCCTTTCTGATCATGTCTGCTGAGCTTCACTGCTTCTGTATGTGCATTCTTATATAGGCAAATAGACAAAGATGTATTAAAGGCTCTTGTTTTAGGAACTATCATGTTATTTTCTTGAGCTTCTCCAAAGGATGATTTGAAAGGTTATAGTACAGGGTTGGGCTATAATAAAACCTTTTGATTTTATCAAAATTTGTGTAAAGTACTTTGTTGGAGCTGGGCGTGGTGACATGACCCTGCAATCCCAGCAATCAGGAGGCTGAAGCTGGAGTATAGTTTCAAGTTTGAAACCAGCCTGGGTTACAAATTGAGTTTAAATCCAGTATAGTGAGACCCTGTCTCTAAATAAATAAATAAATAAATAAAGTACTTTTTTGGTTTTCATTCTTTAGGACTTAAAATGGGAAAAGAAGTATGCTATTTTGAGTATTGTCTTAACCAGATGTGAGTATACTAATAAATTTATAGTTTTGGTAGATGAGTAAATTTCAGTTAAATTTCCTTTCCTCCATTACAGGCAATGTCTGTAATCCCAGCCACTCGGGAGGCTGAGGCAGGAGGATTGCAGGTTCTAGACCAGCCTAGGAAGCTTAGTGAGACCCTGTGTCAAAATTCAAAAAACAAAACCAGATTGAAAGTGCAGCTCAGTGCTCCATAGGCTCAATCCACAGTACCACAGATCCTGACATACACACATCCAGCTGACAGAAGTCACATAGGCTCTTTCTAACTAAAGGAACATCATGTCTCATGTCATCTGGCAAGGACTGCTCGAAGCCAGACCCAGAGAGACAGCTTGTGAAGTGGCAGATCTGTTTGCATTCCCTGCTTCTCAAAGAAGGGAGAGATGGTTCTGCGGAACTCCGTCAGCTCTCCCCAGATTCTCTATAGTTTGCCCTTTATCGGAGAGTTATACCCCACCCCGTGGACCTGAGAAAAACAGAAACTCATATTTGTTAAAAATCCCTCTTAATTCCTGTTCATCTGCTGTCTCCACTATAGGTCTTTGAGCCACTAAAACCCCACTCTCCCACACTGTTTATAAGGACTTTTCCTTCAAAGAGGAATGTACAGCTTGGATTCTGCCGGCCTGCCCTTGATGGCTGCACCAGGCCTCTAATGACTCTGTAGCTGCTTCAGAGTGTAGAAGCACATAGGACCGAGTTAGAGATTGCTTTCTTATTTCAAAAAATAAGCATGGTAATTCTTTTTTTTTTTAATTGGTACCAGGGATCAAACTCACTACCAGGCGCTTGCAAGGCAGGCACTTATGCCTCTGAGCTAAATCCCCAGCCCCAGCATGATAATTCTTGGTTGAGTGAATACATGTATGGCTAGCCCATAGTAGTATTAGGAGTAAAACAATGATATAATATAGCTATATCAAAATTTGTGTAAAGTACTTTGTTGGAGCTGGGCGTGGTGACATGAGCCTGCAATCCCAGCACTCAGGAGGCTGAAGCTGAGTACCAGAAAAGATTTCTTTATACCAAGACTATAAATTTATTAGCTATATTTTTGATCAGAAGTTAAAG
The DNA here is from genome assembly GCA_004027455.1 of Hydrochoerus hydrochaeris. Lineage (NCBI taxonomy): Eukaryota > Metazoa > Chordata > Mammalia > Rodentia > Hydrochaeridae > Hydrochoerus > Hydrochoerus hydrochaeris. The sequence goes on along the minus strand of PVLA01006879.1, from coordinate 10,437 downwards.
AGTATAAACAGCACTTGGGGGTGCACACCAGTAATCCTGGCTCTCAGGAGTCTGGGGAAAGAAGACCCCAAGTTCAAGGCCAGTCTGGACTGCACAGAGAGCACCTCTCTCTCAAAAAAAAAAAAAAAAGAATAGATGTGATTTAGTGATTTTCTGAGAAACCCTGTCAAGGGAAGTTTATTTTCTCTCAAAGTCAAGAGACCCTGTTTTCAGGCTTCTAAGGGACAGTTCGGGGTTCTGCACATCATCACGGAGTGTTGATAGCACTCCTTTTCACCCTTAAATGTTTTCCATTTTGAAAAGACATTTTTTTCTCATTTTGTATCATCACCATACACTTTAATCATCCCAGACATGAGGTTGAATGCAGATTTCAATGGCTATTTATGCTGGCATCCTGTTTCTCCACGGCTCTTTCTTCTTCTGAGAATCTGTAATTTAATTTTATGCTAACTATGCTGACCTGTTGGGATACAGTGTGGAATGGACATGCTACATTATTTTCTGTGCCCTGGGTCTTGTCAGAGAAAAATGACATGAAAATGGAAATGAGAAGGAAAGCAATGTGTTACAGAAAATCTAATCTTTACCTGAAATTCTTCCATTGTACTTTTTTTCCTTTTGAACAAAATCTATCTTTAAAGATAAATTTTATCAGGTTTTGGTTATTAAAAATAAAATTTGGGGCTGGCAGTGTGGCTCAGTGACACAGTTCCTGCCTGGCAAGCATGAGATCCTGAGTTCAATTCCCAGTACCAGAAAATAAAACAATAAAACTTAAGATTTTAACCACTTACCATCCCAATTATTTAAATACAGGATGACCAAAAATTGCATATTTTTTCATTCATTTTATAAGAATATAACAAATATTAAAATGACAATTATATCAAATTTATTCAATAAAGAATCGACTGGTTGAAATGACACCTGCCCAAGCACCACTCAGGGTAAACTACCAAGTGCTTAGTTGCTAGCATTTCAGTTTTTAAGTCTCTTAGCAGGAACAGGAGTCCCTGGCCTGTTGGTTCCTGTGAGTGGTGCTTTAAACCTCTGGAAGTGAAGGAGGTTCATCCCTTCAGCAGCTATTTACCAAGTATTCTCTGTAGCCAGATGCAGGCCAAGCACTGGGCTACAGCAGCGAATAGAGGAGCCCTTTCCTTGTCTCCCTGGCTCACAGCCCCTGTTCTCTTGTTATTTTTAATATTCACTGAAGAAAGGCAGAATTGAAACTTAGAAGCCGGTGCAGTGGCGCACACCTGTAATCCCAGCACACGGGTGGTTAAAGCAGGACGATCATTGCGAGTTTGAGGTCAGTGTGGTCTACAAAGTGAGCCCAAGGCCAGCACGAACTACATAGTGAGATCCTGTCTCAAAAAAAAAAGAAAAAGAAAAAATTCAGAAACTTTCTCTCTACAGTTGAGTGTTTTTAGTGTCAGGTTCCTAAATGAACCAAAACCACCTAGAATATTACCATCGCTGTGTGTTATGCTTTGAAAGGTTGCATTCATTCTGCCTCCCGTCTAATTTCAGAGTGGTGACTATCTCGGCCCGGATCTCAAAGGAGGATGTGGGGACTGTGCAGTCCTCAGCATGGTCCTAGTGATAGGGATTGATTGATACATTTGTGCTGCACTGTTTACAGCCTTGTTTCTTTTCTTGCATTTTGAATGCAAGGCCTTTAATTCGTTGATGAAATATTGCTGTGCCATCTCTAATGTGGTAAGTTCCTGGTTTTGATTTTGGTTTTGGTTTTTTTGTGGTATTAGGAATTGAACCCAGGGCCTTTCCATCTCACAGAGCTATTTCCCCAACCCCTCATTTATTTGGGGGGTTTTTGTTGTTACTGTTTTTGAGCTGGGATCTTGCTAAATACCCAGGCTGGACTCAGATTTGCAGTCCTCCTGCTTTAGCTTCCCAACTGCCAGGATTACAGGTTCACTACCAGTTGTGGCCTTGTTTTTAACATGAGAGTCTAAAAATATCCAGTTAATTCAGTAGAAAACTGGTTATAACTGTAATTATATCATTGTAATCATCATTATTTTTGTGTGGCAGTGGGATGATCCTCAAGGTAGCCCTCTGCTGGACAGATAGGTGCAAACGTCTGTATAAACACACACACACACACACACACACACACACACACACACACACACACACGAGCACACACAGTGCCTTGCTCAGGATAATCCAGAATGCTCACCATACCCTCTATAATCCGTAGCCTCTTGATCTCGTACTGCTGGAGTTGCTTCTATCTCCCAGTTATTTCTCTTTTTAAAAAAATAGTACTTTAATAGCACTCTTCTTTTACCTGTTTGTTTTGTTGTTCTTTTGAGTTTTTTGTTTTTTGTTTTTGAGGCAGGATCTCACTATGTAATGTAGGCCTGGCCTTTAACTCACTGTGTAGCCAAGGCTGGCCTGGAACTCATGGCAGTCTCCTGCCTCAGTCTCCTGAGTACTGGGATTACAGGCATGTACCACCACATTCTTGAATGTATTAGATACTTGTGACCTCAGGGCCTTTGCTCATGCTTTCCCTGGAGCATCTGCACAATCAGCCCCCTCATGTCTATCAAGCCTTTGCACACAAAAGTGGCATCGCATCAGTGCCTTCTTCAGGCCCCATCTAAAAATCATCCTCCCAACCCAACATAATCCCCTTTATTGCTTTGTTGTCTCCTAGTGTTTAACTCAGGCCGACACTCCTAGGGTTTAACTCAGGTACACTATTAAGTGCACCCCTGCTCTTTTTATTCTATATATTTTACTTACCCTGCTTACTAAATTTTTCCTGAGTAGAATGGTGAATCCCTGGAGGGCTGAGGTTTTGTCTTTTCATTGACTACTGGCTTTTCAGCATAGAGGCCAGTGCTTGGCATGTGGTAGACTCTCCATGTGTGTTGAGAGAATGGACTACTGGAACTTAGGTGTTAAGTATTATACTAATAATTATCATTGTAATGATGTGAGACAGCTTCTGTTTTTTATTTCATTTTACAGATAATATAAACTTGAGGTTTAGAAAGGTGGTCATATGCTTGAGGTTTAGAAATGTGGTCCAACCAAGGGAGGTGGCACATGCCTGTAATATTTAAAATGTGAAATCTGATTTATTTCTCTTATGAGTGTTGTCTCAAGTTGCCTCCATTTACCTATAAATGTCTCAGGATTATCCTTTTTATAGCTGAGTAATATTCCATTGTATAAAAATACCACATTTTTTTCCATTCTGCGGTTGATGGGCATTTTGGTTGTTTCCAAGATTTAGCTATTACGAATTGTGCTGCTATAAACGTGGGTGCTTATATATTGCTGTGACGTGACCTTTTCAGTTTTTCTGGGAAAATATCCAGAAGGGTAATAGCTGGATTGAATGGGACTTCCAATCTTAGTTTTTTGAGGAATCTCCATATGGATTTCCATAGTAGCCACACCAGTCCAGATAATATTTATCAATTTTTTTTTTCCAGTGCTGGGAACCAAGCACAGGGCCTCACACATGCTTAACAAATGCTGTATCAGTGAGCTACATTCCCAGCCCTTGCATAATGATTTTAAAGAGAAGAAAATATGCTTAGGAATTCTCAGAAAATATACATAATAATATATCACTGTGGCCATAGACATGTTATACTAACTGCTGCAACCCAATGTAGTAACATTTCATTAATCAAATTGATTAAACCAAAGAATATTTGTCACTGTGCATCTTTTTAATCTGCTCTTCCTCTCCTATTTTTTATGTCATTTTAGACCCTCCACCTGTGCTACGGGTTGATGACCGGCAGCGACTGGCCCGGGAGCGACGCGAGGAACGGGAAAAACAGCTAGGTACCACAGGCCCCGTGCCCACAGCCTGGTCTGATGAGTCAGGGACATTCTGCTGGGAATACTGCCTTTTCCTCCTCTAGGGTCAGGAATGCTTAATGGGAGTAAATGGACATCACAGTGATAACCCCACCCTCTTGCTACCTTTGCGAATTTTGTAGATGAATCAAGAAGCAGAATTTAGTGTCATATACAAACATATGACTAGTTTTAATTAACAGTCAACTCCAGACTCTCAGGATTAGGATCCTTTTATTTCTTAATCTGCCATAATACAGTTCATGTGGTGCTGGAGGATCCATGTGAGCAGAGTGATGGGGCAGCTTACATCATGCTGAGAAATAGTATATGGTTCCTTCTATGTGAATGGTTAGCAGACTGCACTGCGGAGGTGCCCCCTGGCCTCTCTGTTAAAATAACACTGCTATTGAATGTCTAGACAGATGATACCCATGTTTTACTAGGAAAGCATGAGGCCTGGTGCTGAGGTGTCTGACTTTTCTCTAGTTACAGAGGCCCTTGTGAAGATTAGCAGCCCCAGTGTTTGCTGGTAGCCACCTGGCAGGCAGGTCACAGGCCTGGCTTACCAGGAAACAGACCAGAGACCTAGAACAGGCACCATCTACTGGAACACTGGGCAAAGAGGCCAGTGCCAGCTGTTCGCTGCTGTGCTGTCCATTTATGCAAGTGGATGAGATAGGACACTCTCTTGATGTACCTTGAAAAGATAAAACCCGTGGTCACTGTGGCCCAGCATGTCTGGGGTGTGCAGGCATTTGAAAACTAAGACTGGCTTAGGTTGCTGAAATCTTTCCAGCAAATGACCCATAACTTCTCTAAAGTTCTGCCATCTGTACAAATTCATATTTTCCATGGGGGACTCAGTCTGTCTCCTTACTATTCACACTCAAAACCCTAGATGTGTGGACTTTAGTGGCAGCTGCTTTTTTCAGGTGTGTTGGCATTGCTCTCATCTCCACCTGGGCCTGTTTCTCTCCTTTGCCACAATAGCCATAATGCTGCCAAGGGTTTTGGTAGATGCATATTTCAGTAACATCCTGGAAGTGAGCAGATGCTACAGGTTTTTATTTTTTGTGGGGTTTTTTGTTTGTTTTTTCTGAACCTGCTGTTTACTCTCAGGCCACATGTCCCCTTGTCAGACAGGCTTCCTCCAGCCAGGCTGGCTGTTGCGAGCAACTGACTCCTTCATCCTCCTGTGCACAGGGCCCATTGCTCCCTAGTAAGTACTGTAACACTCATTGGACAGCATGACCAAAGCTGAGAAAAAGAGAGCTCCAAAGCATAGCTATGGAAGCCAGAAGAGACTCCCAGTGAGCAAAAATGAGAACATGATTATTGTTCTAAGATGGTTGTTATTTGCACAGATCCATCCAAGGATTAGCATGTTGGTCCTCTCCTTCATCCCTGTGTGCCAGTTGGATCAGGTGTGGTACTGCTAGCTCTCCCCTTAGAGGCACAGCGTGGATTCATGGCTTCGGATTTGGGTCTGCTTGCGTAGAAGGTGCTCCAGAGCATCAGCACGCCTAAGTTTAAACCTCACTGTGAATTCTCTTTTCCGTATCTAACTCATACCTTTCCACTTGGGATTTTTTATCTTTCAAAGTCATTAAGGATGTGTGTGTGTGTGTGTGTGTGTGTGTGTGTGTGTGTGTGTGTGTGTAAATATGCTGTAAAAGTTGGCAAAGAGTCATTTGGAGGAACAAACAGGAAGGGAGTATAGGTCAAGGGTACAAGGACAGATGACAAAAGGCATTTGCTAAGAAACCCAGCTTGCTCTTCAGGTCACTAAACGGATCAAATTACCTTTCACATGATTGTATTATCCTATTAACACAAGTTTGCTTTTTTGGTGACCAGTTAAATAGTATACATAGTTCTTGTCTTCATTCTTACCCCTGTGATGTTGAATATCACAGTTCTTCTTAATTCTGATCTCATCTTTTTTGTTGTTATTGGGGTCATAATTTTATTAAATATTGATATGTTTCTGGGTTTTTTCTTTGCATTAATTTCTTCTTTTTATAGTTCAGAGGAGTGCCTTTCTTGCCTGTTTTTCCCCCCACTTAAACCTTCCTAGTCAGGACCAAGCCTTGTGAGGCTTCCCTCAGTCTTCATAAACACAAGAGTAAACATAAGCCAAAACACATATGCATATGTACATATATTAAAGTGTCATGCAAAATCCAGCATCCATGTAAAGCTGTACTATACAGTGCATGAAGGTGATTTCTAAAGAAATCTTCAATGCTTTGTGAAAATCAAAAGGCACCCCTGCCTGAGTCCTCATAAACTGAGCTTTGCACAAGCTGGGACACACTGGGATTTTTCTGTGTCTGTAAAGGTTATTGGATACAAAATCTTAAAGTGGACTTAACTTGAAAACAAGAACTGCTTGGTCATGCCAACTGTTACTGAGCTTTCAAACTTTCAGACTTTTCTAGTTTTTTTTTTTTAAAGGAAACTGTTCCATAAATTCTAAAAAGCAGAATTTATAGAAATGACTAGAGAGACTGATTATTTACTATTGGATGTAGAATGAAACTAACACTGATATCATTAGTGCTTTTTTTGTTTTAGTTCACATTTTTAAAAAGCAAGGCAGAGGGAAAGTGGTTCTGCTTGCCTTGTGGGAGCAGAGCATTATTTGTGCCATTTTGCAAGGGGGAGAGATCTGTTATAATGTACGGTAATTCACTGTGGGTTAAATCTCAGAGTCATGTTTAATGCTTTTACGATAGCATTATACCACATGGGCTGCTCTTTCTAGCTCATCCTTCGATTTTCAGATAAAATCAGACATAATTCTTCATGTATGAAACTGTTCTGTCAGTGGGTGGAGGATGTACTCTCTGAAAGCTAATTTTCTGCCTCAAGGGTTTTATAAGTGGTCTCAACCACTCCATCCCATCAGATTCTATTCAGGCCAGTCCTTCAGACTTCTGTCTCTTGACTCATGCATCTCTTTCATTTTCTCTCTTCTCAGCTTTAATTTTGTTTTTCCCTAACTTGGAGTGGGGTGGGAGTGGGAATCTCATTTGTTCTGGGTTCAGCTCTCCCTTTTGGTGATGTGGATTCCACATTCCCAGCCACTCATAAAGCAGCAGATGGCTCCTAATAATCTTAGAGTCAGCTTTTGTACACGAAACTACTCACTCTCCACTCCAAAACTGGCTTGTCTGGGTAACTGCTGAGCCCATCAGTTGTACCAATGCTTTCTTGGCCCCAAGAAATAATTTCTTTCAGCCATTTTTGATGCTTCTGCTGTTGCCAGAGGTCTACTAATCTACCTGTTGGGTGTTTTGCAAAATTAATCAGTCCTTTTTCCTTGACTGGTCTACTACTGTCCAGTGACAGCCCTCCTCCCTGGTTTATTGGGCCACTTTTTGCTCCCAGTAGTCAATCTGGACTCAGCCTGTAACTGGGGCTTCCCTTGTCCCTAGCCTGTTATGCAGATAGAAGTTGATGTACTTTGTCCCCCAAACCCATTCAGTCACAAGTAGCAGACTCTGTCTTCAAAATAAATTTTAGACCCATGACTGTATTGCTGCTTCTGCCATCATCCTAGTCCAGGCCTTAATAAATTTATAGCTTAATCACTGACAATGCCTGTTGTCCTTCATACCTGGCCCATCTCTTCACAGTCTTCCTAGGAAGTCTGCAAAGAGAAAGAAGTCATTGAAATTCTTTTAATGAGAAATTTTTTCTCATACCCTACTGATGTTTTTCTGTTTACACTTTATATATGTCCCATACTGTAAGCTTCTAAAGAGTATGGCAGTTGTCTCTAATTCTCTGTATCACACTACATGGCACCATGCTAAATATAGAACATACATTAATAAGTACTTGCTAACTTTTCCTTCCTGTATAATCTTCAATGCAATGATAATAATGACAGATAATGTTTACTGTGATCAACCTGCAGGCCAGGAAATACTCTGTGTTCTTCATTATGTTTTATTATATAGAGTAACAAAGTTAGTATAGGGGTTTTACTTTTGCTTTGTGGGGCAGCCATTATTGGCAATGCAAATTATGTAGTAAAATATTATTTATTTTATTTTTGAAATAACATGATGATAATTAGCTTACAGAAGTAACTAAACAAATTTCAAAGGATGAAACAGTTGATAGACTCTTTTTCTTTCTGCTACATTGACTATTTAAGCATGTTTTTGGTATGTACAGAATCTCCACATTCCACATGAAAATTTCATAACAAGCCATCATGGCATTGAACAGACAGAATTCCCTACACTCTAGGGCAATAAATTCTTGGACAGGGATTCTATCTGCATTTGGAGGAAGAGGAAGTCTACTTCTGTGTGGAACTGAGATGCATAGGTTCTGTCTTGCCTCCCATGTGACAGAAAACAAGAGGGCAAATGTGAATGTTGTTTCAGATTCTGACAACCTTTTTGAGAAAAAATTTTGGCACTGATTTCAGTTAGCTATTTGAATCTATTAGGAGTAATAGATCTTGTTACTAATTTCTCTTTAGAAAGCACCACAAGGATGCAGCAGTATGAATTTTTTAGCATAGGAAACTTAAAAGAAAACCAACCACCTCTTCCTTTTAAAACTACTTTGTATTCTAAGTCCTGTGGTCATTCAATTTACAGGTACTGTGTGGTTAGTATTGAGCAAGAGATGTTGGAGATAGTGAACCTGATGAATTTTCTAACCCAGTGGAACTAACAGTCCAAATGAGAGGCTCAAATAATAAAGAATCAAAGATTACATAATATTTCAGCTGAAATTTGTTTCACACATCTCTAATAACCAATACAACAGGGTATACCTTCAGAAATCCAGAATATAACCAATTCTCACAAACACGAGGCCCAGGGCTTTGCACAGATTAAGCAAGTATCCTATTACTGAGCTATACTCCCAGTCCTCAAAAGCCACAATCTCTATGTGACTGTTAAGGCTTGTGTCAAGATGTCCCCCTAAAGCTTCATGTGGTCATAGGTGGGGCTTTTCAGAGGTGGCTGGACCTAGAGTATGTACTGCTGGGACCCAGGACGTGATATTGGGATTGATTCAAATTATGATGCTGGGATTAAGGGTATGAATGCTACAGCCCTCAGGGGTAAAATATCAGGGACAGAAAGAACTGTGGTCAAAGCTTCATTTTTGTTGCTTGCTGTTTGGATGCTTTTGCTACCTACCATGAACTGTTTCTCCTCTGTGATGCCCCTCTGCCATGCCACCCTCTGCCTTGGAGCCAGCTGATTATGGACTGAAACCTCTACAAGCTGTGAGCCAAAGTAAACCTTTCCTCCTTTAACTTTACATGTCAGGTATTTTGTCTCAGTGATGAGGAAAAGAACCTAAGACAGTGGCTAAACTTGCGTGTCTGCTTCTTGGCCTAACCCACCGAAATATCTTACCTAGGAATTGGCACTGTCTCCCAGCTGTCCCCTCTACTTCCTCCCATTGCCAGAGAATCTGTTCTCAATGCAGCTGTCAATGCAATCTAGTTAGAATATGCCCTAGCACAGTGATGATCAACTTTTAGAACTCTCAGTGACACAAACAGCCTGCTGCAGCATGCGTGCCATAAATACACCACCACTGGCTGGGAACGTCACACCTCTGCCCAGATCTCCCAAAAGTCTTCTGCTGAAAGGAGAAACCAGAACCCATTACTTCTCTGTTTTCCTCCATTCCATTGACACTGACCTTCTGCTGTTCCTTTCATGCCCCAGGCACATTCCTGACTCCCAGTCTTTATTTGCTGTTCTCTCCACCTGGGATCTTTTTCCTTAAAAAAAATCCGCTTCTCTCTCTTCTTGCTGGTTTCATTTAAATGCTAGCTGCTCTGAGAGGCCTTCCCTGATCACCTTACTCAAATCTTCAGCTCCTTCAAACTAGATCTCCGTTTTCCCTATTCCTAGCACTGTCAACATTGAAATATATATATATAATTTACTCGTTTATTATGTTGAACCCCACTAGAATGTGTGCTTCATAAAGGAGAAGAGCTGTGTCTCTACAACCTGTACCTGGAACAGCTTCACACAGAGTCAACATCCAATAACTGTTTGAGTGTCGATTAGCACTGAGTCATACAACTATATTAAATTCTTATTCTTACCATTTTCATGGATGAGCAAAAAGACAGATAAACTTTAGGATAGTTGTATCTTCCATCTTCCTACTCTTCTGATACCGTATAAACTAACACTCCTATGATACTTTCAGAAGAAATTTCAAGGGTATATTTAAGAATTTATGTAAGAATTATTTAGCAGACAAATGGTCCTCTGCATTTAGAGAAATACAGTTTAATTTTTTAAATTATATGGAATAAGTTTAACATATTTTGTTTAAATTTTGTTTTAAGAGCCTTGGCATACTTTGGCACTCAATAAATATTTAATTACTTAGTCTTTTTCTGATACCAAAATCTTTTGCTTTTTAGTTTTTCTTTGTAGTGCCAAGGATGAAGCTCAAATCCTTGTATATGTTAAGCAAGCATCCTACCACTAAGCCACACTCCCAGAACTCTAAGACCAAAACCTTTTCTTATTCCAAATCTGTTTCATTTCAAGAAGGAAAACAAGAGAAGAAGAA